>CAWUFW010008379.1:600000-895091 GCA_963921515.1 Calotriton arnoldi | reverse complement strand
CAATGCGTCTGGGTCAATATCTTGAAGGATTGACATTATGCGTGCAGCAGACAGACCTGGGCTATTCTTAGAGCCCATTGGGAGTCCTCCATATCGTATTTGAAAATCAGGGGCACTAAAAGCAGTCCAATTTTGGCTTTCAGGTTCTAGATTGTGGCTGAAAAAAACATTGGAATTGTCCAATGCGGTTTTGTATTTTTTACTGACTATATTATTATTTAGTGCAGTACTATGCTTGTTTTGCAATGCAAATGTGGGTGTATGACTGTTTAAATGTCTGTAGTTTAAGACTATACGATAGGAATGATTTGGTTTCAAAACAGGAAAAAGAGTTTTATTCATCTGCAAGACACAAGGTTCAATTACTCCCTGGTACTCCTATTAGGAGAGTATTTCTCTAACAGGTGCTTTGCCATCCCGTTTAATAGGGTATTCTGGCTGCACTTGGGGGCTGGGCCGTGATTTTATAACTTGATAAGGAGGATCCTTATCCCAGCTGACATGATTGCGATAGAGCCCAGGGGCTAGTGCAAGAGCCTACTCTGCTGCATAAGCACTTTTCACTTGGTCAGGGACAGGTGCAGAAAAAGAAGAAAGTGTAACATTCTCTCTTTAGGGGGATGTGCATATATACTGTTGGGGCCAATTGACCTCCACCAACATGATGTTGTAAGACAAAGTAAAATTTTCCCAGAAAATCTCTTTACTAGTGCATCGTACGTCACCTTCAATTTGAATATCTAAATTATACAATTTATCTGGAGGGGATACACGTCTATCTGTGGTCTCACCTGTAACAAAGGTATCAGTTGATCTAGCTACCAGAAACTGCTAGAGATTCCAGCGCACTATGGTGAGGTCTGCCACGCTGTCAAGGAGAGTCACAGCCCAACTCCTGTTCAGGAGGAGGGTTCTCATTGTCCATGGCATATTTAGCAGTTAAAGCCACAACTTTATTTTTCTTAAAAGGGGCTTTTTATTGAGGATGTGTTACCTACTTTTTAATCTTCATGTCAGACCAGCGTTGTGGCTCCCTTTTCGGTTTCACGTACTATTCTTGTCTGGTTCAGATCACCCTCCTCTGTCATACTGCTGGTCAGGCAAATCCTGAAAGATACAAGGAGAATGTGTACTGGGAACCTGATACCTGTCTGGAGTCTTTATTTATTGCGATCTTGAAAATCGTACCACCTCTCAGAGGACTCCGGGGGTGGAGAATCTCCACGAGGTTTACCTTTATTTTGTTGTTTAGATTTTTCCTATGTTTTTTTTTAACAAATTCACGCATCAGCTTGGCTTCCTTGCCTGTACTAGGTTTGCCAAGAGGTGGTTTGGCAGGTCAGGTTCCCAAATTGTTGTGTCTTAAGGAGTATACACATCAGCAATAATTATAGGCAACTCGCATTCACAGTTGACTTGTGCAACCACTGTGAGCTGCTGGCAGATAGCCAGAGAAGCTGCTTCACCTTTAACATTCAATAGAATAATTGAGTATATAACGGTAAAATTCCACATTAGTTTCATCCCCAAATCTAGGACAGCAGCTGCCCCATGTTCATTTTGTATCTGTTTCAGTATGTCTGATAAGACGAGCATCGAGGGAGTGCCATGGCAGATAGTATAGACAGTGGCAAAAACTGTCCCCCGGTGTTACAGTCTCCAATAACGATAACTATGCCATAGGGTAATCACATAGGCAGTATTCTGTTCTTGTCTTGTGGTCCCGTAAGGGGAAACACAGCTTAAATTTGGTTGATTTTTTCGGCGATCCTAAAAGAAATTTCTCACGATTAGTGGATCTTTTGCCCATAACTGTAGGAACAATTACAAGACTTATCATAGGCACCGCAGGCAACTGGGCTTGCCCTTGCAGGCCAATCCTTGCTGGCCCTGCCAACAAGGTGCATGAAACAAATTGAGTTAAGCGTCTGTGTAAGGTCACTAGACCAGTGTATACAGCTTGTGATTGTACAAGATTTTGATTAGCCATATCTGGGTATGGTGTATATCCAGCCAATGCTGGCCAAGTCGGACCCTCATTACTAAGGGGACCCAAGCGTACAGGCATAGCTACGCGTCGGAAGGCGCCAAGGAACCAATTTTGATGTTCCTAGTAGGTGAGAGGAATCTCAATAAGTGCATAAGGTCTACATAAATTAGGCACTGCAGGCATAGTGTACGTATGGAATGTGTTAGTATTCCCATCCACAGCTGGAAATGTGAGCCAAGAATAAAAAACTTCAAAGCAGTATGCTACATCCACTTCTACTACAAAGATAATAGGATCACCTCCATTATGAAGTCCATATTGCGCTAAATGTGCATTAACCACCAGACTGCAGTTAGCTGGAAAGGCTGCAGACTGCGCAGCCATCAGAAAAACTGAAATGTATTCAAAGTGGAACACAAAATAGGTTCTAACCTTTTAATATTCAACCTTGAAAAACCAACTGAGTTAGGGGCTTCCTAAACACTGATTATGATTACACCATGCAGAGCCTTGAACCCTAAGCATAGCGCTGCCTCATAGTTGGTGTCGCTTCTGGGCACTACACCGGAGGACATGTGCCGGAACCAGCTCTGATCACTCAAGTAAGTGTGGTGGCAGGGTTAGTCTCTGCACAGGATAGTGATTCACTGGCTACCCCTTTCTAATGATGCTGCCTCGTTTGCCGAACATATGTTTAAGCGCAAATATTTAAACAGTTTTCTCGTTTGTATAATATTCTGCATTTCAGTACTGTTCAAAGAAAAATATATGCTTTTTCTGCAGAAGGCCTCTTGGGGGTAGCAAGTAGCGCTATATAAAGTCAACTCTTTTTACGAATGCACCTACCATCATGCGTTTCAGTGGGCAGTTGGACACCAGCCTTCTGTGCATATTTTGTAGTATAAGTATGTGTGACACTGTACTTCTCTGCAAACCTCTCCCCCTCAGTGTAATTACTTTTAAGCCAAGGGCCGGATAGCTTCTTTCAGCATCTTTAGACTAGACTATCAAAAGCATTTCGTGGCAAATCTAGAAGTTGAGGAGCAACTGTGACAGAAAGACAATTCAATAAATATAGAATAGAGCTACAGCGTATATGTTTCTATGTGGTCTCTTGATATGGCATGTGGACACTACAGAGGCATATGCTCCTATGGAATGAATGGACAAAAACAAAAGATATTGTGGGCAAGCAATAAAGTATTTTTTCAGTGGAACGAACAACATTGCCACTGTTAAATTTGTGTAATTTATTGAATGCTGTTTTTCAGAGAAATAAGACTTTATGTTTGGGTTTATATACATTTGCTTTCGGCATTAATACTATTTTTGTTTTTATACAAAGGACCAGCTTTCCACTCGTAAGGTTTATTATTCTGATGCTTTCTGATGGTCTTGTTATTTGTATTGTATGATTTTAATTAATCTAACAATACATTTTTAACTGAATTGAACACAAAGGGACAGTTGGATCAAAAGATTTTCTCTGTGGAGAAATTGTTTTACATAAATATCCATACATTTTTGATATGTTCAATCCACATTCCCACTGAAAATACATATTTAAATCTTTCTGAAAATACACATTTATCCTTCATTTGATAGACAGAAGCAAATCTATAAGTGTAATTAGGGTTAGAAAGTACTTTCAAAAGTTTGAGAAATGCCTAAGAGCCTGCAGGTTTGTGTTTGATCAACAACTTTCGGTGACAGACTGTCAGGATTTAATTGAGGGGAATAAAGGGAAGGCGGAGCACGTTCAAGCCTGTCCAATTATCTCTGAGAAACATACAAAAACCTGGGATGGCTTGGAAACTATGGTGGACTGGCTCTTGGCTGTTGGCTCACACAGACACACAGATGATCAAAGACAAGCAGTTCTAGGTCAGGTCTGGTAGAGTTAGCACAGTATCTTCTGGTTCCTGTAAAAGGACTGTGCACTAGAATGATGGCACCTGGCACATTTATTTTTGTTGTATGGTTCCCACTCTTGCTCAGCTACTGCCTTTCCTCAATTTGGATCCTACTTTCCAAGAACTTTGAGCTGATTGGTGTCATTGCTCTAGCTGGCCTATTGACAAGAAGCCTACTGGATGCATCTGGTTCTCAGGGTATTTACTGATGACTTTGGGGCTCGCTATTGCCATCTCTTCCGAAGTGCCTGGTGAGTCCATACTGCCTCCTGTTCCCATGTATATTTTCGAGTATATTATCTATAGGTGCAAATCATTAGTGTGCCATTGGTTATTACAGTTCCTTTCCAAGCACTATCCTGAAATAGCCCACTCCAACACCATCCACTCTAGGCATGCAGAGGGATTCTCCTTTGGCATTTCTTTGCTGATGTGGTGTGTTCTCTCTGTCGCCTTCCCTTATCCCTGTAGTCTCTCTTTAAATCTACTACCTCAATAAGTTTTTGCTAGGAGATTGGTGGATTATCATCTGAGTCCAGTGCCTTGCTGTCCCTTGCAGGAAGGGATGCACCCCTTACATTGTGCCAGGCCTCCATACATCTATGGATTCATATGTTAATCCATTTCAGATTGATTTGGGGGTGGCTTGCCAAGAGTTAACCTTTTTGTTATACATGATTGATCTTTTATTACTGAGCCCATCTATTGGGAAATTTGAAAATCTTACTGTGGTGATAGGAGAAAACAATGTAAACTTAAAACCTAGACATGGTTCACTACTGTTAACAGGCCTCAACATTTTAGCTTTACCAGAGAAATTTTCAGGGAAGCTCAAATGTCAATCTTTCTTAGCCCAGTGCACATCATATTTTTTTTAATCCACCTCATATCTTTCAAACAGATCTGGCAAAGATGATGTGTATCCTTTCCCACTTGTCTCAAGATGCATTACAAAGATACTTTTCAGACATCCTTTATGAATTTACCAATATCTTTTCAAGAAAACAGATGATGCACTCTGCTCATGTTAATCCGCTGATGTTGTAGCAGGCAGCTTGCGATATTGTTTCATAACTGAGCAAGTTTTATCAATTAAAGGCGGGGGCTGGGTGAACGGACGAAGTGGAAACAGCATCATTCACTTGTAGCAAAGAATTGAAAGACATGTTGTCATTTGTGGTAAATCGACCTATCACGATTGAAGCACGGATTGAACTAAGGCTTCAGATTGAGGCCCAGCAATGATATCATAAGAATGAAAGAAGAGGCTGGTGCTGGTTCATTCACCACCTCTCAATAAACAGGAGATAGCCCACTACAACAAACTATGCAGATTTGGTAATTGAAAAGATCCTTAAGCAAAGAAAAGCAGGATTGCCATCATAAAGATTGCATTTGCCTCTATTCTGAGAAACATGAGCATTGTGTAAGATGCTGCCCCCAACTATGGGACAACCACCAGGGTTGTCCATTACTTACAAACCCCAGACATGCATCTCTGTTTCAAAAGAGTTTGCATCTTCAAGAGCAAATTATTATTTACCAATTGAAGTTACAAAACCCACTGTGCTGTGTGCACTTTTGGCTCTTTTAGACTGTGGAGCATCTGGTTGTTTCATGGATTATACATTTCAAAAGATGGTTGGAATACCTGTGCAGAACAAGAGCGAGTCAGAACCCATTCAAGGGCTCCATGGAGAACCATTTGCCTCTGTCACATCTCACAAGCAACTTTAAACATTTTCATGGTAACTTCAGAAGGAAATGTTGAATCTTTGACCTTCGATTTGATAAACACATTTTCTTTTCCCAATGTTCAGGGAACATTGTGGCTGAGACTTCCTAATCTCACCATCGATTGGAAGACCTATGTCATTGAATTCTCCTCAAAGGCTTGCAATGAAGAGTGCTTTCCGAGAGGAGGCCTTCTAAAACAACAGAATGTCAATTACCTGGCATTCCAATAGGAGGATCTATCAATGTCAGCCATCCCTGAATGTGCCCAAATTTCCTGATGTCTTTAGTAAAGCTCAAACTGACTTCCTGCCACCTATAATAGGGAATATGATTGTCCCATTGATTTTTTCCTGGTGCTGTGAATGCTCAAGGAACAATGTATCCTTTGACAATCAAGGTAGATCAAGTTTTAAAGGAATATCTTGCTGAAAACCTAAAGAAAGGGTTCATCAGGCATTTAACGTCTAATGCTGGGGCTCCCATCTTTTACATTCCTAAATCAGATAGGACTTACATGCACTGTTTTGATTACAATGACCACAACAACATCACTGTTTACAATTGATATCCTTTACCTTTGATTTCTTCCTTAATAGACCAAATGAGTCCTTCCAAGGTCATAACTAAACTGGATTTTCAATAGCATATACTGTGGTGCATATCAGAGGCGCAATGAATGTACAACTACTGCTAACACCAGGTATAGCCATTGGAGTATTTGGTCACGCCTTTCCGTCTATATAATGCCCCAGTCACATGCGAACACTTGGTAAATGACATCTTTAGGGATATCCAGGTTCAGTGTGATGATTTATGTGGACCCATTTTATTTTTCCCTTATTCTTTAGTAGAACAGCAACAACATGTCAGGGAAGTTCTGTTTTATCTCAGGAAGCATTCACTATATGCAAAATTAGAGAAATGTGAATTCAAGAAATCTCTAGTCAGTTTTTTGGGTTTTATTCTCTCTGAACAAGGAAGGCAAATGAAACCCTGTACGAACAAGGCAGTATTGGGCTGGTATGCACCCAACAATATGAAATAGATTTAAAAATTCTTGGGCTTTGCAAATTTTATGACAATGTATTCATAAAGTTTTAAAGATTGCATTGCCCATTACTCATCTCTGCTGGGGATCTAAACAAGAAGAGGCATTTCTGGAACTAAAGAAACTGTGAATATCAGCACCTATACTACGGCAGCCTGATAGTGAATCCCCATTCATTATAGAGACTGATGCTTCATATTATGCCATTGGAGCCATTCTGTCATAGAGACATTTACTGATAGAAGTACTACATCCTATTGCCTTCTTTTCAAGAATGCTCTCTGCCACTCTCTGAAACTAGGCCTGGGCAGAGAAATTCGCTCTGCTCGTGGAGTTTACAGAATTCGGGAACTCCAGATTCCATTGGGAATATGGAGTTCCCGATATAGTCCACCGTGCAGAGTTTTTTTTTCAGTTGGCACTCGCAAGTCTTGTTTTGGGGTGCGCTTATGAGCATGACAAGACTTGCCGGCTGCTAGCAAGTGCGGGCAAGACAGTGGCTGGTAGCGCGGCTTCTGGCATTTTTTCATGACGAGCGCGAGCTACCATGGCTGCACGTAGAGTAGATTCTCTACTCGAGAAGCAGCTAAATCTACTCGAAAAAGCGTTTTTGAGTTACCATTCTCCTTCAACGGGCCGTTCAAGTTGTATTTTAGTGCGAGAAGCATTTGCTTTATTTTACTTTTTTTTCCAACAGGAAGGAAGTGCCCCAGAGACTGCAACTTCCTGTTCCTGTCCAGCAGGCTCCTCCCTGTGCTTTGTCCATCTCCTGGTCACTTTCCATTTGGATTTGGAGCTGGAAGCATCACTTTCTTTATCTGCTGCATACATACCAATCGATTTAAGGATTTTGTATTTGAGTTTTCACAAGTAAGTCCAAAAACTCTTGTATTAGGGTGGTGTTTGCTTGATACAGGCCATGCACCAATATTTATTTGTACTTTTATTCAATTTTTTAAATGTATTGTGGTGGGTGGCTTGCAGTTTCAGTAGGGGCCTAGTTATATTTTGGAATTAAATTTTTCATCTTTTGTAAAGGAACAACGTTGCACAGTTCAGTACATTTTCTTCATGTTTGTTAGATTTGCAATATTTATTTATTTTACTATGTGGCCTAGTCTGCCAATGGGCCATCCAGTCAGTACTAGTCATGGGTGCATGAAACAACTGTTTCTGTGGTATATGTTGTTTTAATACATCATTTGGGGCCGGGATGGCATTGGATTAAATTAAAAATGTGGTGGTTTTTTTTGTATTTCTTGTTTTGTGTATTTACAAAAAGTGTATATGTGGGGTAATAATTGATGTCTTGGGGGGATGTGTGGTGACATGTAAATTTTTATAGCTCAATTAATTATCATTGGAGTGGTACAGAGGGGAATGGCATACAGTGTAGTGCATAGAGTGGAGTGATGTAGAGTGGAATGCTGTAGAGCGTTGTAGAATGGAGCGCAGTAGAGTTTAATGGGGTAGACTTTAGTGGTGTACAGTGTAAAACCGTACTGTGGAGTGGCGTAGAGTGGAGGGGTTTACAGTGGAGTGGCATACACTGGAGTTTCATAAAAAGGGAGTGGCGTAGAGTGTACTAGCATACAGTGTAGTGGTGTAGAGTGTCACAGCGTAGAGAGTAGTGGTGTAGAGTGGAGTGGTGTACAGTGGATTAGCATAGAGTGGAGTGGTATATAGTGAATTTAGGTACAGTGTAGTAGTGTACAGTGGAATAGTGTATACTGGAGTGGGGTAGAGTGGAGTGGCATGTAGTGTAGTGGCATAGAGTGGAGTGTTGTAGAGTGGAATATCATAGAGTGGAGTGTTGTAGAGTGGAGCGGGGCAGAGTGTAGCGGGCTAGACTGTAGTGGCATACAGTGTAATACAGTACTGTGGAGTGGTGTAGAGTGGAGTGTTGTAGAGTGGAATGGCATGCAGTGGAGTGGCCTACAGAGGAATGTTGTAGAGTGGAATTACATTGAGTGTTACTGGTGTATAGGGTAGTGACATAGAGAGATAGAGGCATATATTGGAATAGCTTAGAGTAGATTGGCATAGAGTGGCGTGTTGTACAGTGGAATAGCATAGAGGGTAGTAAGGTATAGTGGAGTGGCATAGAGTGGAGTGGCATAGAGTGGAGTGGCGTAGAATAGAGTGATGTACAGTGTAATAGTGTACTGTGATGTCTTAAATGATATCATAGAACTTGTTATGAGTGAAGTAATAGTTAGCTCTGCTAACTATAACTGGTGATTTTCTGTGTTTTTTTGAGTTCAGAACATTAATGTTGTCACTGACAAATTCATCTAGCTATACTATTACTTTAACCTTTGCTTTTTTCAATGAATTTCTAAGGTTTTTTTTAAACAAAAACATGTTTTTATCACAGCGAGCTATAACATTACCAGGGGTGGGCGGAATTTGCGTAGTCGCGCTACGCAAATTATCGCGAAAATGTTAAAAATGTCCGCGAGCACGCAGAACTTTCGCGAAGACGCGGAATTGCTTGTCCCGCCCGTTCACGATGTGTTTTGCGTGCTCGCGGGCAAATATATCGCTAACTTGCCCATGCGGTCGCTAATGGGCGCGGCCATCTTGTTTTTCACTTGTCCTGCCCGCTCGCGATGGTTATTTCCTCTTCCGGGTCGCGTATTGCGTGCTCCCGCCCGTTCGCGATGAGTATTCCCTGTTCGGGAATGCATATTACGTGTTAGCGACGCTTTGTGCGTGCTCGCGGGGAAAATATTGCGCGAACTTGCCCACGCGGTCGCAATGGGCGCGGCCATCTTGTTTTTCACTCTATTGCTATGGTTCTGGGCCTGCTTTTCTATCCCCCCCTCTATCTTTGCAATCCTTTGTTTCTGTACACTTTTTAAAAATCTTTTTAATTTATTATCTATTTTTCTATTTTCCTGATTCTCTATTTTGACTTTTTTTCTATTTTTTGTGACTTTTTTTTACTACTTTTTCACTCTTTTTCTATAACTTGCTTTTTTCATTTCTTTTACCTACTTTTCGAATTCCTCCTTTTTCTTTTCCGCCCCCCCGAGTCCCAGAACCATGCCCAAGGGTGGGGGCAAGTCAAAGGGCAAGGCTGCTCGCAGCCGCGACCGCCTTCCCTGCGGGAGGCGGCGCCCAAAAGGGGTGCAGGAATGGGCCATATTTGGTGAGGCGGAGGTGGCCGCACTTGTTAGGTCTCGCCTACGCAGCGCGCATGCGCTGCATAGGAGAGACCTTTAGCCAGCAGCACAGCTTTGGGGGCAAAAACGTGCACGCGTTGCATTGCTTGCAATGGCAACGCGTGCACGTCTGGCGATTCCCTTGCGGGAGCGAGCAGCTGGCGCCATATGTTATCAATTATCGCGCCTTGCTGCTCGCTCCCGCAAGGGAATCGCGCAGGCCCCCTCCCTGCCGCGCGCGCTTGTGCTTGTTACTCTTGCAGCATATTTACATAACTATTTATCACCAGGGAGATTAGGTGATTTTTGACCAGAATCACAGGATGTTGCTGCCTCCGAGACTAGAACCGGGATCCCCAGCTCTCGAGTAATCAAATCTGGATGCTGCGCTTCCAGTTCCACTTCCGTAACATTGGTCAGGGGAGGAGTCCTGCTGGTTGTGCCTGAAATAGTGGCTTCAGAGGGAGTGCCGCGGGAGAAAGGAGCTCTTTTTCTCATAACTGGTTCCACCTATGAGGAAATTCCTGCTCCCGCTGTGCTCCCCTCACCCCCCAGCAATTTCCTTTAGGCTGCAGGTACATTGCTAGTGAGAATTGGGGGGATGGGATGGGATGGGGGGAGGGGAGGGTTCACGCACTGGAAGACAGGGAGCTGGCAACATAAAATGCTTAATTTGCAGGCCTGCAGCGATAGCTTTAGTCTCTAATTGGAGTGATCGACCCAGGGAGTGAATTGAGCCTTTTTTCCCTACTGCTCAGGTTAGCGGTTAACGCTTTCTGCAGAGGGCATTAACCGCTGTTAATTGCCCCCTATTATTATGGACACAAAGTGAAGGGAAACACGTGACTAGAACAGCAACTGCTTTTTTTCTATGCAGTGTATGATATGTTTTTTTCGTTTGAAGACCTCTTAATCCTATGTTTATTTCAGGAGTTTTTAAACAATATAAGCAAAATTAAGAAGATAAAAAAAATAGACGTTCTAACTGATTATCATAAAGTCACCAATTCATTCACTCAGTCTCTATGAAGTATGCTTGCTAACTTGCCAGCTTGTTGGCGAGGATGAAAGTTTAGGTAAAGTTATTACTTTAACTGTTGCATTTCCTCTGTACTGTGGTTGTATATTGTGGGCACTATTGACTTTTTGTCAATTTGAATGAAACCTTAACTTTTTTTTTTTGCCTAGGGAATTTCTTTGCTTTTGTACTTCCGAATCTAATCCTGTTGCATCTAGGCACTCTGCCCTTTATGGGAATCAATGTTCATTGGTAAGAAATAGCCTTAATGAGCTAAACCATTAATCACAGTTAGTCGCCCTAGGTATAAACAGCTAATGAATGGGCACCTCTGTGAGTATCAATGGGCCCAGGGATTAATAAGCATTAATGGCCCAGCCTGTAATGAGTTATAGTGGCCTCATACATTATTGAGCCTGTATTGCTCAATGCATAATTAGCTTTAATTGCTGTTTGGAATGAAAAGCATCACATCGCCAGGCAATGTTCCCAGGGGGAAATAAGTATTAATGTCCTGTGACAGTTGTGCGCCCCAATGAGCATTTGTGTGGTCAGACAGTAGTGAGATTCAATTGATGTAGGCCTTGATTGGTAACAATATAGCCAGCTATTAAGAAGCTTCAGTATTGGGAACAGGCAGTAAGGAAAATCACTGTTTCCAATAAATAACACTTACTAGACCTCAGCAGTAATGTTCTGCAGTGGCTTCCAGTATTAATTGCCCCGTGCAGGAACCCTTCTAGCTTTCTACAAGGCAGGAGGGGATTTCTTCCTCCACACTGTTACGCCTAAGTGCAGCAGGTGATCATGGCTGTGGTAGCTGTCAGATGCCCTGGTGTCCTTTTCATGTTTGCCAGGGAGGTTGTTTCATAACAGAAAAATACTTTAGCATCTCAATGAATAGTGCATCATCAGGGGACCTTCAGCATTGGCAAAGCCAGCAGGTCTCGACAGTCTGAGAGCTATTGGCGTTGTCAATGTCTTTCAGACCAGTTGAATAGAAGAACGGCTTCTATTCTGCATGGCTGAAAGTAATGTAAACAAGCATTAGTATAGCCAATAGGTCTCGCATTTGGGATCTTATAAGTGTTTAGTTATCCAGCACAATATCCTTGGTGCAACAACATCAACTGTTGCATGGCTAAACACTTATAAGGTCCCAAAGGCGAGACCTATTGGCTATGCCAATGCTTGTTTTTTTTGGGCAGCGCCACCTCCCCTTAACCCTAGCAGCAGGCGGCAGGCCCGGGTCTGGGCTCCGGGAGCGTCGGCAGTGGTGGGGAAAGGTGCGCCGGGCAGTGTTTCGCTGCTCTGGTGTCCGGCGCACCAATAACCAGCTGATGCACCAGTGGTCCGATATCCTGGACCGGGAGCAGGACCTGCTGGACCTGCTAGGAGTGGAGGTCCCGGGGCTTGGTGAGTAGCTATTTAATATTACTACTTTGTGTTCTTCTGCTCTGTGTTATATATTGCGAATATATTTTTTTCCCCGAACAGCAAGAATGCTGCTGTTTACATTGCAGGTAAATTAAGTTTAAAAATCTTCTGTGATTGTTATGACACATGTGCTCGGCGCTAGTAATCTTACTTGTTTGCAACTTTGCGCTCGCTTGGCATGATTATGTAAGAGTTTACTTAGTTTAGAGAACTTAAGTTAGGTAATGGTAGAGAGACTCTAGTCCTTCCTTTGTCCTCCTGCCACTAAGAAGAGATAGTGGTGGATTGATAGGTTTAGTTACTCATTAGTAGGTAATTTTTTAGTGGTCTGCGTGACGCATCCTCTGTCACATCACGTCCGTGTTGCTGAGTGCTGCTTACCCCAGTCCTTAGTAGAACCTTTTGTAGTTTGTTTAGTAAGTGGTAATAGGCTTATCACTAGCAGAACATCAGCAGCAACCAACCAACAATTTGGTGTATGCTAAAATCTATGCATGTGTCCTCCATCTATGCATTTTTGAAGACTAAAATAAATGAAAATGCAGACTTAGTGAACAATTGGCCCGTCTGGAATAGGTGGCTTGGTCAGGTGGTACTTAGGCTTAGTTAGTATTCTGGAAACAGAATGGAACACTGGATTAGTGTTATAAATAAATAATAAGACGGACCGCGGATCCCGCAATACTAGTCGACCAGATTAGATAGGTCAAATTGTTGTAACCATAAATGTTTTTTTGAGCGTTTTTCAAAATATTTTATTTGTTTCACTTTCACACCAATCATCCATGTTTGTCTCTTTCTTTCTTACATCTTTCATGACCAGCACCCAGGGGCAAGAAGACGGGGTTGGAGTCGGCGGGAGCTGGTGAAGATGCCTCCCAGGGCCAGGGACGCTCCTCTACCGAGGGCTCTGCTGCTGGCCCCAGTAAGTCCTCCTGTTGTTAATATTAATAATTATACTTCCCTAACTTTTACTGCACCTTATTTTTCCGAACTATTATTTCGATTTCCTAATTCTATTTTTTACAAAATCTTCTTCGATCTAGACAATCTGTTTCTAAATTCTTGTTATCCCTGCCTCTAACTGCCTCTGCTATGACTCTCTGTACTACTACTATTAGTCTGTCTGTAGCAAAACTTGCCCAGGTGGCCACTCTTTATGTAAAAGGTTTTAAATAAAACTCAGATTCACCAATCGCTCTAGCCACTGAGTCCAGTCCTTTGGGTTGTCCACTTCTATTCTTCTTAATCTTGAGGCTTTTCGACAATTCCCACCAACAAAATGCTGAAACAGATATTTTACTAATTTTTGATAGGATACATAGGACATACTACTACTGTTGTAGGGATTCTGCACATACAGAACTATGCACAAGAAAATAGGACGTTGGTGATAGGAGGTTGGACCTTCCTCACACCGTCCTCACCCACAATCCCCTGACTGACTAGCTATAGTGTCTCAGAGTCATTAGCTCCCCGAACACCCCCGAAGATACCCAATGATTAGACAACCCAGAACATAACACTACACTCCCGACCTCTCACACCCTTTCGCTCACTCACTCGTTTAAGTCCACACCAAATATCACAGAGTCTATGTAAGTTCAAAAGGTTTATTTTCAACTAACAAGCTCTGTACGTTGTTCTATAATGCAGTATAATATGAGCCAGCACCAACAGCAAAATGCATAAGATTAAAACAATAAACATTGTTACAACTACAAGTCCATAGAAGACAAAAGGGGAAATCAATCATGATGATAACTGAACAGTGGTGGAAGAACCACCCTCCCCTTACTAGGAATATAGTTTATATAAAATTATAAATGAAGATCTCTGAGCCAATTCTGGGGGACCCCTCACCTTAGAAGAACCTAGAAGTACTGGTTACATCATAAGCTCCGCAAATCTCTGCTTTGTAGAAGGGAATCTTCCGTCTGTTATGAGAAAAATGGTGCGCGTTAGTATATTGCAAGCATTTCCCAGTCGTGCCAAAAGTGTAGCATGTTATGGCTAAGCAATACGGACTGACCACCAGAACTCCATAACAAAGTGGCTTGTTTTTGCGACCTTGTATGCAGCGCTCAGACAGTAGCAGTACTATGAGCTCATGTGGACTCAAAGGCGTCTTACACAACAAGCTGCTAAGTAACGTGCGCAAAATAAAAGACACAAAGCTAAAATGGTTGCATGGCTCAGGCTAACGTAGCAAAGATTAGAATGGCCCTAGGGACCATGATATAACACTACTAGTGTCTACTGTACTCTAGTACCTGATTTGTACTAGTGATGTATGTTATATATGTATGTATTTAACTTTTTTTTCAATCTTGCTAGTGAAAAAGAATAAATAGGGGGATGTGTGTATGGCATCTAAAAAATGTGTAATGTTTCTAGGCATAATACCGACGACCACCAGTACTGGGGCCAGCGGCGATGGCGACGCGGCCACAGAGGGAGCGGCAGTTGCAGGAGCTGCAGGGGGGGAGCCAGCAGCAGTGGCGGGCGGTGGTAAGTTATATTCCTTACTTATTGACATTGATTACACTTGCTGCAAGGGTTTACTGTACACTGTACTGTTGAGACTTAGTAAGTAAGAAGTTGTTGTGAACGGTTGGAGAAGACACCCTTTATTTAGCATTAGCAATAGCATTAGTGGCGGGAGTGTTGAGTAACCAATGTCCTCTTCTATCTGACTTCAACTCAGCTGTGAAAATTTTATGGAGAAGACTAAAAGTCAGATCAGAAGACCTTGATGGATGGGTTGAACGAAAAGGGAAAGAAGGGTGGAAGGAGGAAGGGCGTGCGAGATGTAATATTTATGACTGGCAGAGAAGAAAAGGATACGAGCTTCCCCACCTGCAGACAGTAGTAAATAAAACTAAAGTGAGTCTGCGTCATGACTCGAGTATGTTTGTCTTGGGCGCAAGCAGCTGACTGAGCTGGCATGCCAGCTACAACAAGGTCACGTAATTTCGCTAAACAAGAGAGAAGAAGAAGACTGGTGTACTGTGTACTTGAGTCCATAGTGCTAGTATAATGCCTGAAACTCCCACAAATGTTAGAGGCCGAGGAAGTGGGAGGATAGATACATACCACAAATGTTATGTACTGTGCTTGCTAGCGCTACTGTGCCACTAGGTGTTGAATTAATTTTGTGTTACTGTTTTGCTAAGAGTATTACAACAATAGTATTTTTTTCTTTCTTGATATAGCTACTCCTTCCAAAGCAAAACCAACAAGGAAGGAGTTGGCAGCCATGGCCCGGAGCCGGAAGCTGGAGGCCATCTGCAAAGAATACCGGCGGCTGGTGGCTCTGGCGGAGGAGGAGGAGGCGGCAGCAGCTGCAGTCTCCTCCAATGCCCCGGGCCCCAGCACCCAGGCCCCTCCAGCGTTTCAGCGCCGCCTTCTGGCAATCGCCCGCCGCAATTTGCTATCTCTCACTGCCCCCCCCGTGGATGCAATTGTCGCGCATTGAAGCGCCGCGTGGCCCGCCTAGAGGAGCGGATTAAGGTCATGTAGAGGCGAGCACGCCGATGAATGACCCTGTTGGATTGCCCCTTTTTTATTGCTTCGTTTGGTGGGTGAGAATTGGGCGTTGGGGTTTATATTTAATGGACATGGACAATTGGTTGAACTTTTTAGTTTCGGACATTGGTTGGGGTTAGGGAGAGGGGTGGGCCAGGTGTTTTTTTGGGGGATTTTTTACATAGTTTATTTTTGTTAGGGGATTACATTATATTTATACTTTACATACGATGTTGTTAATATTTTGTGGGTGGGGTTACAGTTTTACGTCACACTGTTTCCTTGATGCTGCAGGGCCACAGCCAGTGTTTGATTTAAATAATTGGCTGAATTTGTAAGACACAAACAGATAGATGCGGTACCCCTCACTGAGTGACTTGTCCTACTAGTACTGTCAGTCTCTCCTCCTAGTCTATGCGTTCTGCAACTGGACTCAAGGTGTGTGTGAACTAATGAAAAATTTTCCATTATTAATTATGCCTCCCCCAAACTTCTTCTCTTACCTGTGCTTGATGTTTAACTTAGGCACAGCGATGTCTCTGCATGGTGATGATGATGATGGTTTGGTTTGTTTCTCAACATGCCATGGTTGTGGTGGTAGTAGTAGACACTGGCAGTAGCATTTGAAAAAAAAGAAAATGAGACAGTCAGTCGCCTGAGAGAGACTGTGGGAGGAGTAGTAGAATGAAGTACAGTACAGAAATTACTACCAAACAATAATATGCCAAAATAAAATAAAACATAATGGTGGCGGGGATAGCCTAGTACAAAAACTTAGAAACTGTAGTTGTGTCGAGTCACTCGACTAGGCCTTCACTCGACACAAGCGTAACCTTTAGTGCTTTGTAGGAGGATGACAAATCCAATCGATGCCGGCAATTAATGATGATGGATTAGGTTCCTTTGAATATACTGATCATGGGTGGGCAAGCAGAAGAAGATCCTCGCCCTGCCTTGAAATTGAATTAGTGTTGCTTTCGCCACATCCGTCCCAGCAAGCGTGTGATCAATTATTGGTGTACATTTAATTTAGTCACACCTCAATAAATCACACAGCCCGGGGAAGAGGGTTAGGGTTTGATGAATGGTTGGGAAGGGGGTTTTGGGAAAGGTTTGACAAAGAAAAACAGTATGCATGGACAAACAACAAAACACAATCTTGGCAGACGACCATATCCATAAATGTGTTAAGGGAGAAAAAGGAAATGCATGCATGATGATGATAACTTGATGGTTAATGAGAAGTAGTACTTACTAACTACTACTAGACAATTAGACAGTAGTACAGGGCAGCAGTATATTATGCAATTTGCCTTGCCTGTCTGCCCTCAGAGAGACCCGAATTACATACAGTTTCTGTTCTGTTGTACCGGGCTTACTTTTAAAGATAGCAAAGAAAATTCAAAAATAGCTGTAGGGATGAATTATTATAAGCAGAGAGCAAACGTAATAATAATAACAACAACAACACAGAGTTGTAATTATTGAAGACAAAAAATGAATCAAATTATTTAAAAGATGATGAAAGTTGATACTGTTACTGTATGTTATCCTGGTCAAAATGGGGAGTTGCATCTCGGCATTCCTCTTGGTCCTCCCTTCCATGGACGCTCCGTCCATCAATCTTGGGTGACGCTACTGCCTGCCTGGCAGATGTAGATTCATTGGTAAGGTAAGTGTGAGTTGTTTTTCCCAGTATAGCACAGGGTAAGGGCCGGCCTGTAATTGTAGATGGAAAAACAAAAGGGATATTGATAAATCAAGTAGAAAAAAAATGCATAAATTACGGTGAAGTGCAAAAAGAACACTTTCAGAAGCGACATGGATAGTTTGGATACATCATGTCTTCTCTAGTCTGTTTCCAGCATTAACCTACAACAACAACAACAGGACAGAGCAGGCCCACGGCACCCTTGACCCATCCTCCATTTAGCGTACATTTTTTGACAGAGTCAGACAAAGCACATATACAGCAACATAGCATTTTACAAATTAAGTGACTAAATCAAGGCACCGCTGTCAGTCATACCACTACACTCGACTCCACCACTACACAGACATGTAGGTCTGCTGTAGTTGTTGTTGACGTGTTTACCTTTTTTATGCCACTCATGAAACGCCCTGACTTATTCCATCAATCATCTCCTATCCTACTGGGTGACTGCGAAGATATTATGTCACTGTGGTCATCATTATATGGTGTTGTCCAACTCAGTGTGTGCAGTGAACAGATTGAGTACCCTTTCCATATTCAAAATGCAATGGATCGGCCTGCAGTAGAAGTACAAATTTGTTATTAAAAAACAAGAATGGGGGGGCGTGGCCGGGCAAGATGGCCGAGTGGACGTAATCCGTCTCGGCTCCCGGACCGCCGGCGAACTCGGAGAGATTCAGGGAGGCTACAGGGACTAGAGGACCCATAAAAGACTCCTGACGGTAGCGGAAGACACCGGGACCGCTGCGAAGCCTTGTGCGGAGCCCGAGATAGCCGGATGACGGCTCGGTGAGACTCGCTCCGGAGCTGCGGTGGGCGCCACAAGATGGTGGCCACGAAGTGAAGGCGAGTCCTGGGACGATTCAGGGGACACGGCGGCTCCATCGGAGGTCCCTGGCGATCCGCTACGGACCTGTGGGACGAGAGGAGCTGTGGCTGACTGGTGGGGCCCTGTTCGGCTCTCCCGGAGGCAAGAGTGAGGTGGCGCGTCTCCCGGCTGGGATCTGCCTGACCCTGACATGGCGGACGGTATGGAGCGCTGAGTTGCTGTGAGGGACAGGCCCGCGAATGCAGGCGGCTGCGATCAAGGCAGGTATTGCTGCAACGGCTACCGGGGAACACAAGATCACCCAGTGATTGCCGGGCGCTCGGCGGCCCCGGGAGTGGGGATCCTCGGAGGGGACTGGGTGCCACGCCTGAAAAGGAGAGGAGCCGTGATGCCCTATGAGCGAGTGATCCTCTGGACTCCATGAGCAATGGTCGGCTAGGAATGAGCCGGAGGTGTGAGAGGGGGCTCTGAGACCATGTCCTTGAAGGCACAGGCCAGAGAACTTTGATCCCCCCAAAATGTGGAAAGCGAGAAGGGAGCGCTGTCCAGGGTCATGAGGGCAGAAGTGGCGGCAACCAGCGGCAGAGTCAGATATGGCGGCCCTGATATATTTTGGATGAGGAATTGAGAGGCCAAGTAGAGAGCTGCTGCGCATCAGGGTGGGCTACACGGAGCACGGGGACCCCTCGAGGAAGCTGGTGTACAGGAGCTCAATGTAAGAACCACAGAAGAGGGTTCAGGGGCCACAACGGTGTGAGAGTGCAAGTTGGAGGATCCCCCGGCCGGGGGCACTTGAAGAGTGGAGTGGGCCCACTACAAATTCCAAGGCCTGGGCTAACTGTGGCGGGAAAGAGGAAAGCCTGAGTGGGAGCACACCGAAGTTCACAGACAAGAGGCTTCGGGGGAGAGCCGGAGGGGGAGCCGTATGCCTCCCAAGAAGGTGACGTCCAGAGCATCCACGAAAGTCACCGATTTTTTCGCGGGCTCGGATAAACGCAACTCCGACGGCCCCGTAGACACCACTGTGGCCATGGCGATTACGAAGGCAGAGATGATGGCGATGTTTCAGGATTTTAAAGCTGACCTGAGGAAGGATTTGGGCAGGACATTAACCCCTTAACTGCTGGGCCTTTTCCCCCCCAGTGCTGAGCCCTTTTTTGGCTATTTGTAGTAGTTCGCGATTAGGCCTCTGTAACTTTTGGACCACATAAGGTATCCACGCCAAATTTGCGTCCTTTTCTTCCAACATCATGGGGATTCTAAAGGTACCCAGGGTTTGTGGATTCCCCTGGAGGGGTCCCAGATTTTAGCCAAAATACAGCTATATTTTGGTTTTTGGGGAAAAAATGGGAAAAAGTCCCGCATATAAAAGCGTCTGGGCTTTTCCCTGCAAATGGTATCAAAAAAGGTTTGTGGGGCTGAAATCTCCATTTTCCCAGATTTTAGGGAATGACAGACTTTTGTCAGAAAACCAAAAAATTTTACACAGTTTTGGCATTTTTCTGGGACATAGCCTATTTTTGCTATTTTTTGTGCTTTCAACCTCCTTCCAGTTAATGGTAGAAATGGGTATGAAACCAATAATGGATCCTGGAAAGCCATACATTTATGAAAAGTAGACAAAATTCTGAATTCAGCAAGGGGTCATTTGTGTAGATCCTTAAAGTTTTCCTTATAGAAACTAACAGTTAAATAAAGGAAAAATTGAAAATTAGTTGAAAAAAACAGCCATTTGTGTCAACGTTTTCACCTGTAACTTCTTCTAATTATGACAGCTATTTGAAGGCAATATACCGTTATATCCGCTGGACCTTTCTGGTTGTGGGGATATATAGGACTTGTAGGTTCACCAAGAACCCGACGAACCCAGAGCCAATAATTGAGCAACATCTTGCAATGATTTTTTTTTTAAGTACCGGGTATATAGCAATTATTTTGGGAAAATGTATACATGGAAAAATTGTTATGAAAGACACCTATGTATTTCTGAAATGGGAACAAAATGTAGATTTTAGAAACAGTAGATATTTGCACATTTCCGAAATTGGGAGTACCCATACTAGCATGAGAATTATAGGTCATTTTTCAAAATGACTTATTTTTTACACATTGTCTTTCATTTGGAAGGCAGAAATGCATCGAAAGTCAATAGGTAATAACAGTTGCTCTACAATTCTGTGTTACCCTAAGTCTCCCGATAAAAATGGTACCTCACTTGTGTGGGTAGCCCTTGTGCCCACAACAGGAAATGGCTCAAAATGCAACGTGGACGTACCACATTTTCACAATGAAAAATTACCCTTTTTTTGCAAAGTGCCTAGGTGTAGTTTTTGAACCCTAGCTCTGCCGGCACCTAGGGAAACCTAGCAAACCTATACATTTTTGAAAACTAGACACCCAGGGGAATCCAGGATGGGGTGACTTGACTGCCTCCCATCAGGTTCTGTTACCCAGAATCCCTTGCAAACATAAACAAATTGTCAAAAAAATCACATTTTCCCCACATTTCTGTGGTGGAAAGTTCTGGAATCTGCGTGGATCCACAAATTTCCACCCACCCCGCGTTCCCCAAAGTCTAACAAGAAAAATGGTACCTCACTTGTGTGGGTCGGCCTAGTGCCTGCGACAGGAAACGGCGCAAAACGCAACGTGGTCACACCTCAATTTCGCAGTGAAAAATGACCCTTTTTGGCAAAGTGCCTAGCTGTAGTTTTTGAACCCTAGCTCTGCCGGCACCTAGGGAAACCTAGCAAACCTATACATTTTTGAAAACTAGACACCCAGGGGAATCCAGGATGGGGTGACTTGACTGCCTCCCACCAAGTTCTGTTACCCAGAATCCCTTGCAAACAGAAAAAATTGTCAAAAAAACCACATTTTCCCCACATTTCTGTGGTGGAAAGTTCTGGAATCTGCGTGGATCCACAAATTTCCACCCACCCCGCGTTCCCCAAAGTCTTACGAGAAAAATGGTACCTCACTTGTGTGGGTCGGCCTAGTGCCTGCGACAGGAAACGGCGCAAAACGCAACGTGGTCACACCTCAATTTCGCAGTGAAAAATGACCCTTTTTTGGCAAAGTGCCTAGCTGTAGTTTTTGAACCCTAGCTCTGCCGGCACCTAGGGAAACCTAGCAAACCTATACATTTTTGAAAACTAGACACCCAGGGGAATCCAGGATGGGGTGACTTGACTGCCTCCCACCAGGTTCTGTTACCCAGAATCCCTTGCAAACATAAAAAATTGTCAAAAAAAACACATTTTCCCCACATTTCTGTGGTGGAAAGTTCTGGAATCTGCGTGGATCCACAAATTTCCACCCACCCGGCGTTTCACAAAGTCTTACGAGAAAAATGGTACCTCACTTGTGTGGGTCGGCCTAGTGCCTGCGACAGGAAACGGCGTAAAACGCAACGCGGTCCCACCTCAATTTCGCAGTGAAAAATGACCCTTTTTTGGCAAAGTGCCTAGCTGTAGTTTTTGAACCCTACCTCTGCCGGCACCTAGGGAAACCTAGCAAGCCTATACATTTTTGAAAACTAGACACCCAGGGGAATCCAGGATGGGGTGACTTGACTGCCTCCCACCAGGTTCTGTTACCCAGAATCCCTTGCAAACATAAAAAATTGTCAAAAAAAACACATTTCCCCCACATTTCTGTGGTGGAAAGTTCTGGAATCTGCGTGGATCCACAAATTTCCACCCACCCCGCGTCCCCCAAAGTCTTACGAGAAAAATGGTACCTCACTTGTGTGGGTCGGCCTAGTGCCTGCGACAGGAAACGGCGCAAAACGCAACGTGGTCACACCTCAATTTCGCAGTGAAAAATGACCCTTTTTTGGCAAAGTGCCTAGCTGTAGTTTTTGAACCCTACCTCTGCCGGCACCTAGGGAAACCTAGCAAACCTATACATTTTTGAAAACTAGACACCCAGGGGAATCCAGGATGGGGTGACTTGACTGCCTCCCACCAGGTTCTGTTACCCAGAATCCCTTGCAAACATAAAAAATTGTCAAAAAAAACACATTTTCCCCACATTTCTGTGGTGGAAAGTTCTGGAATCTGCGTGGATCCACAAATTTCCACCCACCCCGCGTTCCCGAAAGTCTTACGGGAAAAATGGTACCTCACTTGTGTGGGTCGGCCTAGTGCCTGCGACAGGAAACGGCGCAAAACGCAACGTGGTCACACCTCAATTTCGCAGTGAAAAATGACCCTTTTTTGGCAAAGTGCCTAGCTGTAGTTTTTGAACCCTAGCTCTGCCGGCACCTAGGGAAACCTAGCAAACCTATACATTTTTGAAAACTAGACACCCAGGGGAATCCAGGATGGGGTGACTTGACTGCCTCCCACCAGGTTCTGTTACCCAGAATCCCTTGCAAACATAAAAAATTGTCAAAAAAAACACATTTTCCCCACATTTCTGTGGTGGAAAGTTCTGGAATCTGCGTGGATCCACAAATTTCCACCCACCCGGCGTTTCACAAAGTCTTACGAGAAAAATGGTACCTCACTTGTGTGGGTCGGCCTAGTGCCTGCGACAGGAAACGGCGCAAAACGCAACGCGGTCCCACCTCAACTTCGCAGTGAAAAATGACCCTTTTTTGGCAAAGTGCCTAGCTGTAGTTTTTGAACCCTACCTCTGCCGGCACCTAGGGAAACCTAGCAAGCCTATACATTTTTGAAAACTAGACACCCAGGGGAATCCAGGATGGGATGACTTGACTGCCTCCCACCAGGTTCTGTTACCCAGAATCCCTTGCAAACATAAAAAATTGTCCAAAAAACACATTTCCCCACATTTCTGTGGTGGAAAGTTCTGGAATCTGCGTGGATCCACAAATTTCCACCCACCCCGCGTCCCCCAAAGTCTTACGAGAAAAATGGTACCTCACTTGTGTGGGTCGGCCTAGTGCCTGCGACAGGAAACGGCGCAAAACGCAACGTGGTCACACCTCAATTTCGCAGTGAAAAATGACCCTTTTTGGCAAAGTGCCTAGCTGTAGTTTTTGAACCCTACCTCTGCCGGCACCTAGGGAAACCTAGCAAACCTATACATTTTTGAAAACTAGACACCCAGGGGAATCCAGGATGGGGTGACTTGACTGCCTCCCACCAGGTTCTGTTACCCAGAATCCCTTGCAAACATAAAAAATTGTCAAAAAAAACACATTTTCCCCACATTTCTGTGGTGGAAAGTTCTGGAATCTGCGTGGATCCACAAATTTCGACCCACCCCGCGTTCCCCAAAGTCTTACGAGAAAAATGGTACCTCACTTGTGTGGGTCGGCCTAGAGCCTGCGACAGGAAACGGCGCAAAACGCAACGCGGTCACACCTCAATTTCGCAGTGAAAAATGACCTTTTTTTTGCAAAGTGCCTAGCTATAGTTTTTGAACCCTACCTCTGCCGGCACCTAGGGAAACCTAGCAAACCTATACATTTTTGAAAACTAGACACCCAGGGGAATCCAGGATGGGGTGACTTGACTGCCTCCCACCAGGTTCTGTTACCCAGAATCCCTTGCAAACATAAAAAATTGTCATAAAAACCACATTTTCCCCACATTTCTGTGGTGGAAAGTTCTGGAATCTGCGTGGATCCACAAATTTCCACCCACCCCACGTTCCCCAAAGTCTTACGAGAAAAATGGTACCTCACTTGTGTGGGTCGGCCTAGTGCCTGCGACAGGAAACGGCGCAAAACGCAACGCGGTCACACCTCAATTTCGCAGTGAAAAATGACCTTTTTTTTGCAAAGTGCCTAGCTGTAGTTTTTGAACCCTACCTCTGCCGGCACCTAGGGAAACCTAGCAAACCTATACATTTTTGAAAACTAGACACCCAGGGGAATCCAGGATGGGGTGACTTGACTGCCTCCCACCAGGTTCTGTTACCCAGAATCCCTTGCAAACATAAAACATTGTCAAAAAAAACACATTTTCCCCACATTTCTGTGGTGGAAAGTTCTGGAATCTGCGTGGATCCACAAATTTCCACCCACCCCGCGTCCCCCAAAGTCTTACGAGAAAAATGGTACCTCACTTGTGTGGGTCGGCCTAGTGCCTGCGACAGGAAACGGCGCAAAACGCAACATGGTCACACCTCAATTTCGCAGTGAAAAATGACCCTTTTTTGGCAAAAGGCCTAGCTGTAGTTTGTGAACCCTAGCTCTGCCGGCACCTAGGGAAACCTACCAAACACACACATTTCTGAAAAGTAGACACCCGGGGGCTTCCAGGGAGGTATGGCTTGCGTGGATCCCCCAACGTTTCCTTACCCAGAATCCCTTGCAAACCTCAATTTTAGCTGAAAAAATCACTTTTTCACACATTTGTGTGTGGGGAAGTGTGGCATCACTGGCCTCACACAAATTTCCTACCACCCAGCGTTCCCCCAGGTCTCCCGATAAAAATGGTGCCTCACTTGTGTGGGAGGCCCAAGTACTCGCGACAGGCAAGGGCCCACAACGTAGTGAGGCGACCTCAAAATTGCCTATCTCAAAACCACCTGGTTTTGCAAGGGGAGTCACCTGGGTTTTGGCCCCGTGCTCGGCGGCCATCTAGGGAAACCTACCAAACACACACATTTCTGAAAAGTAGACACCCGGGGGCTTCCAGGGAGGTATGGCTTGCGTGGATCTCCCAACGTTTCCTTACCCAGAATCCCTTGCAAACCTCAATTTTAGCTGAAAAAATCACTTTTTTCACACATTTGTGTGTGGGAAAGTGTGGCATCACTGGCCTCACACAAATTTCCTACCACCCAGCGTTCCCCCAGGTCTCCCGATAAAAATGGTGCCTCACTTGTGTGGGAGGCCCAAGTACCCGCGACAGGCAAGGGCCCACAACGTAGTGAGGCGACCTCAAAATTGCCTATCTCAAAACCACCTGGTTTTGCAAGGGGAGTCACCTGGGTTTTGGCCCCGTGCTCGGCGGCCATCTAGGGAAACCTACCAAACACACACATTTCTGAAAAGTAGACACCCGGGGGCTTCCAGGGAGGTATGGCTTGCGTGGATCCCCCAACGTTTCCTTACCCAGAATCCCTTGCAAACCTCAATTTTAGCTGAAAAAATCACTTTTTCACACATTTGTGTGTGGGAAAGTGTGGCATCACTGGCCTCACACAAATTTCCTACCACCCAGCGTTCCCCCAGGTCTCCCGATAAAAATGGTGCCTCACTTGTGTGGGAGGCCCAAGTACTCGCGACAGGCAAGGGCCCACAACGTAGTGAGGCGACCTCAAAATTGCCTATCTCAAAACCACCTGGTTTTGCAAGGGGGTCACCTGGGTTTTTGGCCCCGTGCTCGGCGGCCATCTAGGGAAACCTACCAAACACACACATTTCTGAAAAGTAGACACCCGGGGCTTCCAGGGAGGTATGGCTTGCGTGGATCCCCCAACGTTTCCTTACCCAGAATCCCTTGCAAACCTCAATTTTAGCTGAAAAAATCACTTTTTTCACACATTTGTGTGTGGGAAAGTGTGGCATCACTGGCCTCACACAAATTTCCTACCACCCAGCGTTCCCCCAGGTCTCCCGATAAAAATGGTGCCTCACTTGTGTGGGAGGCCCAAGTACCCGCGACAGGCAAGGGCACACAACGTAGTGAGGCGACCTCAAAATTGCCTATCTCAAAACCACCTGGTTTTGCAAGGGGGTCACCTGGGTTTTGGCCCCGTGCTCGGCGGCCATCTAGGGAAACCTACCAAACACACACATTTCTGAAAAGTAGACACCTGGGAGATTCCAGGGAGGTATGGCTTGCGTGGATCCCCCAACGTTTCCTTACCCAGAATCCCTTGCAAACCTCAATTTTAGCTGAAAAAATCACTTTTTTCACACATTTGTGTGTGGGAAAGTGTGGCATCACTGGCCTCACACAAATTTCCTACCACCCAGCGTTCCCCAGGTCTCCCGATAAAAATGGTGCCTCACTTGTGTGGGAGGCCCAAGTACCCGCGACAGGCAAGGGCCCACAACGTAGTGAGGCGACCTCAAAATTGCCTATCTCAAAACCACCTGGTTTTGCAAGGGGAGTCACCTGGGTTTTGGCCCGTGCTCGGCGGCCATCTAGGGAAACCTACCAAACCCACACATTTCTAAAAGTAGACACCCGGGGGCTTCCAGGGAGGTATGGCTTGCGTGGATCCCCCAACGTTTCCTTACCCAGAATCCCTTGCAAACCTCAATTTTAGCTGAAATAATCACTTTTTTCACACATTTGTGTGTGGGAAAGTGTGGCATCACTGGCCTCACACAAATTTCCTACCACCCAGCGTTCCCCCAGGTCTCCCGATAAAAATGGTGCCTCACTTGTGTGGGAGGCCCAAGTACCCGCGACAGGCAAGGGCCCAAAACATTTTTTGATAGGCAATGTTGATGTTGCCTCAAAACGTTTTGTGTCCTTGCCTGTCGCGGGTACTTGGGCCTCCCACACGAGTGAGGTACCATTTTTATCGGGAGACCTTGAGAACACTGGGTGGTAGGAAATGCATGTCTGCCCAGCGATGCCTCAACTTTCCCACCCAAAAATGTGTGGAAAAGTGATTTTTCCACCTAAATTCGAGGTTTGCAGGGGATTCTGGGTAAGAAAACGTTGGGGGATCCACGCAAGCCATACCTCCCTGGAACCCCCGGGTGTCTAGTTTTCAGAAATGTGTGGGTTTGATAGGTTTCCCTAGCTGGCCACCGAGCACGGGGCCAAAACCGAGGTGACCCCTTGCAAAACCAGGTTGTTTTGTGATAGGCAATTTTAATGTCGCCTCAATACCTTTTCGGCCCTAGCCTGTTGTGGGTACTTGGGCCTCCCACACGAGTGAGGTACCATTTTTATCGGGAGACCTTGGGGAACACTGGGTGGTAGGAAATGCATGTCTGCCCAGCGATGCCACAACTTTCCCACCCAAAAATGTGTGGAAAAAGTGATTTTTCCACCTAAATTCGAGGTTTGCAGGGGATTCTGGGTAAGAAAACGTTGGGGGATCCACGCAAGCCATACCTCCCTGGAACCCCCGGGTGTCTAGTTTTCAGAAATGTGTGGGTTTGATAGGTTTCCCTAGCTGGCCACCGAGCACGGGGCCAAAAACCGAGGTGACCCCCTTGCAAAACCAGGTTGTTTTGTGATAGGCAATTTTAATGTCGCCTCAATACCTTTTCGGCCCTAGCCTGTCGTGGGTACTTGGGCCTCCCACACGAGTGAGGTACCATTTTTATCGGGAGACCTTGGGGAACACTGGGTGGTAGGAAATGCATGTCTGCCCAGCGATGCCACAACTTTCCCACCCAAAAATGTGTGGAAAAAGTGATTTTTCCACCTAAATTCGAGGTTTGCAGGGGATTCTGGGTAAGAAAACGTTGGGGGATCCACGCAAGCCATACCTCCCTGGAACCCCCCGGGTGTCTAGTTTTCAGAAATGTGTGGGTTTGATAGGTTTCCCTAGCTGGCCACCGAGCACGGGGCCAAAAACCGAGGGGACCCCCCTTGCAAAACCAGGTTGTTTTGTGATAGGCAATTTTAATGTCGCCTCAATACCTTTTCGGCCCTAGCCTGTCGTGGGTACTTGGGCCTCCCACACGAGTGAGGTACCATTTTTATCGGGAGACCTTGGGGAACACTGGGTGGTAGGAAATGCATGTCTGCCCGGCGATGCCACAACTTTCCCACACAAAAATGTGTGGAAAAAGTGATTTTTCCACCTAAATTCGAGGTTTGCAGGGGATTCTGGGTAAGAAAACGTTGGGGGATCCACGCAAGCCATACCTCCCTGGAACCCCCGGGTGTCTAGTTTTCAGAAATGTGTGGGTTTGATAGGTTTCCCTAGCTGGCCACCGAGCACGGGGCCAAAAACCGAGGTGACCCCCCTTGCAAAACCAGGTTGTTTTGTGATAGGCAATTTTAATGTCGCCTCAATACCTTTTCGGCCCTAGCCTGTCGTGGGTACTTGGGCCTCCCACACGAGTGAGGTACCATTTTTATCGGGAGACCTTGGGGAACACTGGGTGGTAGGAAATGCATGTCTGCCCGGCGATGCCACAACTTTCCCACACAAAAATGTGTGGAAAAAGTGATTTTTCCACCTAAATTCGAGGTTTGCAGGGGATTCTGGGTAAGAAAACGTTGGGGGATCCACGCAAGCCATACCTCCCTGGAACCCCCCGGGTGTCTAGTTTTCAGAAATGGGTGGGTTTGATAGGTTTCCCTAGCTGGCCACCGAGCACGGGGCCAAAAACCGAGGTGACCCCCCTTGCAAAACCAGGTTGTTTTGTGATAGGCAATTTTAATGTCGCCTCAATACCTTTTCGGCCCTAGCCTGTCGTGGGTACTTGGGCCTCCCACACGAGTGAGGTACCATTTTTATCGGGAGACCTTGGGGAACACTGGGTGGTAGGAAATGCATGTCTGCCCGGCGATGCCACAAATTTCCCACACAAAAATGTGTGGAAATAGTGATTTTTTTCAACAAAATATGAGGCTAGTAGGGCATGTTGGGTAAAAAAAACAGTGAGAACCACGCAAGTCATTCACCCTTGTACTTCCCCCTTTGTCTACTACTCAAAAATGTAATGGTTTGCCTAGGTGACGACTGAGCTAGGGCAGAAAGTCCCCTGCTACCCATTGTGGAAAAAAAAATATCTTACAAAAGGCCATTAAACAGACACAAATATAAATCTAACACTCATTTGATAAAGCTAATCCACCACTTACACAGGTTGGTTTTAGCACCTCCAGAAACGCTGGCTTCAAAGCACAAATACTTATCAAAGTATATAAATATTGAAGCCAAGCCTTCTGAAGGGGAGCCATAAAGCCACATCACGGCACCAACCACTTTATGGTCCATTCACACGCCATTCACACACCACACACAAGACTTCCGTACCGCCAGCCACGGGCCCAAACAACCATATCACTTGCACTCACACAAACATACTGCCGCCATGCAAGGGCCCATCACATTTATATGCCACAAGACATAATGACTTTGACTATATTCTACCACCTGTCAAGTCTCCACCTCCTTCTTCCAGAACGTTACCGAACTCATGCCCAGTGAACCTATACTAATGACTTCCATGACAGCCACATGAGGCTCAGGAAGACATGTCTTTCATGCACCTTTAGTGCACTCACTATGCTAAATCCAACTCCTTCCAGTTTGTGGATGCAAGTTGGGGGTGCTCGAGTATGCCGTGAAGCCCATTCCTCGAGCTGAGCAAGCATATCTACCTTTGAAACTAAGGCAAAATGCTGGAAATTTTCAAAAGGTAACATCATAAACTATGAACGGATGAATGTGAAACAAGGGTAGTCCGTGACAACGTAGCATATGTCCAATCCACCGTTATGTGCAGTGACTGTAATGCACTTATCATACAGCAAACTGACCATCGACTAAGTTCTAACGGAGGATGAACATGGCAAGCAGCATTGACCCATAAGTATTGAGTGTGAGTGTGGCAGCAATGGATTTGAATCCATGGGTGAAGAAGAAGTCAGGACGTGTATCTATACTACCTTTACTATCTGCCTTCTACCTTTGCAATATTCCTCGGAAAGCGTACCTACCGTAAGCTGTTCTAACCCGTTCGTGTGTCTGTCCTCAGAGTCCTGACTAACCCTGTCCAATTGTTAAGAGACCCTATACTAATGCCTTTCATCTCTAGCTACTTGAAGCTTGAGTGAACATTTCTGTCACGAGCTATCAATGCTCTCACAATGCTCTATCCAACTCCTTCCAGTTTGTGGATGCAAGTTGGGGGGTGCCCGAGTATGCCGCAAAAACATTTCTCGAGCTGAGCAAGCATATCTACCTTTGAAACTAAGGCAAACATGCTGGAAATTTTCAAAAACTTCCTAAAGAGAACATCATAAACTACGAAGAACGGTTGAATGTGAAACACGGGTACTCCATGACAACGTGGCATATGTTCTGCCCACCAGTATGTGCAGCGTGGGGACTATAATGCACTTGTCAATTGGCGAACAGAACAACTACCACGTTCTGAAAGCAGATAAAGGTGTTGAGAAGTCCATGATTTCATGAAGTAGAGGAAGAAATATCCTGCAGCTGCTTGCGTAGTGAAGGAGTGGCCCACAGACAGTAGGTATCCATTCACACCAATTGAAAGGTTATCCTATTGGCAGCTCCACCTCAGTCAATTTCCCAGTATTTTGCTTTAGTGTGATACAACATAAAGCAAGTAGGAAAACAGAAGGCAGGCTTACTTGGGCACTGGGGACAGTAAACACGAGTCTCCTGCCTCTTTCCCTGCATCGAGCACACTTTACAACGACGACATGGTCGCTCCTTTTGGGTGTTGCAGGAATTTTATCTGCAAAGTGTCGCTCCTGCAGCCTTGCCACGTCCTCCAGAACACATGAAGTGGAGGCTTCTGCTTCTGTAGCAGTAAGACTTTCAATTACAGACAACTGAAAGTCAAGGAAAGACATGAGTCTTCCTGTGGTGGTCTCACGATAAACAACATACGCATTGTATGTTGCCATCTGGATCAGGTGCGTAAACAGTTTCTTATACCAAGTGCGAGTTTTACGACTCGCATTGTATGGCTGAAGAACCTGGTCGTTCTTGTCCACTCCGCCCATGTACTTGTTGTAATCAAGTATACAGGTGGGCTTGTGGACTTCGGCCATCTGACCCCAAACCGTGACAGGGGAAGTGCTCTCAGCATGAATTGTAGTGAGCATGTACACATCGCGCCTATCTGAGAACTTAACTGCGAGCAGCTCGTTGGAACGCAACGCAGTGCTCTGGGATTTCTGGAGCTTCTTGCAAACAAGCTCCTGCGGGAATCCTTTGCGGCGACAACGAATTGTACCACAAGCCACGGTGCCAGCTTTGTAGAGCTCACTGAATAGCTCTACTCCTGTATAGAAATTGTCCACATAAAGGTTATAACCTTTGTGAAGAAGTGGCTGGACAAGCTCCCATACAATCTTTCCTGTGACCCCTAGCATGGGAGGGCAACCTACAGGGTTAAGAGTTGTGTCCTTCCCTGTATACACTCTCAAGCTGTACACATAGCCAGTCGAGCTCTCACACAGCATGTACAGCTTGATGCCATAGCGAGCGCGTTTGCTCGGAATGTACTGCCTAAACAGCAGCCGCCCTTTATACAAGATCAAGGACTCATCAATGGCTATATTCTTTCCAGGAGTATAAACCTCTGGAAACCTGGCAGACAAATGTTCCACGACAGGCCGAATTTTGAACAACCTGTCATAGTCTGGATGGTCCCGGGGCAATGCAGCAGAATTGTCATTGAAATGCAGCATGCGCTGCAATAGCAAAAAACGATCTCTGCTCATGTATGGTGCAAAGATGGGGGTTAACCAAACCGTGCGAGTAGACCAGTAGGATAGCAAGGTTGGTTTATGCACTACCCCCATTTTAAGTGTGAGGCCCAAAAATATCTTCAACTCCCCTAGTGAAGTGGGAGTCCACTTGCGCGCCCTAGAATGAGGCCCAAGAGTGCCTCCTTGCTCCCTCAGAAATTGTTCGGCACGCAAATTTGTTTGCTGCACAATTTCGTCTAGGAAGTCAACACCAAAAAAGAGATGGAAGTAGTCAATTGGCAAAAAATTTGCCGTATCTACTTTACATCCAGCGTCACCAGTGAAAGGCGGAATTTGGGGCTGAACTAAATTGGGAGGCTGCCAAGACAGCACTCCGTCTGTGCTTGCGGCCGCACGTGCCTGCACTCTGGGTTGCTCTAACCTGTTACGGGTGTCCTGCTGCACAGACTGTGCTGGCAAAGGGACAGCACGACTGACATCGTCTCCTTCAGAATCGCTGGACGATGAGTCATCGGATGGAACTGCGCCGACTGAAAAGTCACTCCCAGATTCGGCTCCATTGTCCTCTCCCTCAGATGCTGTCTCAGTATCTGCTGTCTCAGTCTCTGATCCTGCCTCAGAGCTGGACTCCAGAACCAGATTTAGGGCCTGGGCAGCATCCATCCAACGATATGCCATCTCTGCTAGTGCCTAAACTATCCTTTTAAAACACAATCCTACGTAGAAGGCAGATAGGTTGTTGGTTTTAAAGTGTAGGTGGGTGTGTGCGCGTGAGTGAAGTGTTTAAGTCAATAATGACGAAGTCACCTTACCTTTGCGAACTCTGTACGCTCTCCAAAAAGACTAAGAAAGAGAGAAAAAAGACACAGTATTACTTTACCTTGCCACATACCCATCATCGCAGCCTTTTAGCGCTGGTGGGAGCCATTGCAACCATCATTTTGGCGCCAAGATGCCTACGGGTGAACGTGTGCTTTACAATTGCACACTATGACCTCCTTTGATGCGCCCACTACCATCCTTGCAAACGTGCCCCTCATCTCTCCATAGCCCCTCTCTCACATAGACAATTAATTCCCAATGTCAGAGCGCTCAATACCTGGTGCAGGCAGCAACGGGTAGAATCCTTACCCGATATTTAAATTCAGAAACACAAAGGATGCCGCACTCCAAGACCGGTTTCAGAGTTGCTTTATTTTCACCACCACTACCACCAGTCGTGGTGAAAATAAAGCAACTCTGAAACCAATCTCTGGAGTGTGGGAGTTAAACTTTGTGTTTCTGAATATATATATATATATATATATATAGATATATATATATATCCAAGCTCCGTTTCCTTGTTTCCCAAAACGAAAAACAGCACTCGCGTGGGCCAATAAACTCTAGCAACTGCCCCCGCGAGTGCTGTTTTTCTTTTGGGAAACAAGGAAACAGAGCCTGGATAAATATCGCGGGCGCACCCCCGCGTTTGTGAAGCACCCGTCCGCAAGTGCGCCGTTCACTGTGCATCAAGGAGCATATATATATATATATATATATATAGCAACTGACAGTATCCCCGTGCGAGCGCGCACACATGGGACCACGGACTCAAGATTAAGCTGTAGCCAAAATGCGTGCTTACAAAAGAAAGGTGCAGCCTCAGACGCGTTTCGGACACCGACTGTGTCCTTGATCACATATATATATAAACCATTTCCGAAATCTTCATAAGAATCGGTCACCGACACAAGGGTAGCATTGCCATTCAGGCTTGACGTTTATTCGATACCTTTGCTATAATATATATATATATATACACACACACACGGACACATATATATATATATATATATACATAGATTTTATCTCTACATATATTTATATACATCTATATACATATATCTATACATATATATGTATATGTATATAGATACATATATATATCATTCACTCTTTAGACTTATGTATATATATGTATCTATATACACATACATATGTATATAGATACATATATATACATATATCATCTACAGAGAGAAAGAGACTCTCTCTCTCTCTCTCTCTCTCTTATATATATATATATATATATATATATATATATATATATATAAAGAAAGATCTCTCTCTTGCTCTAATTTTTTTTATAGCTATGGCTTCCCTGGGGGCCGATTGTGGCCCCCACGGAAAGCACATAGGTATAAAAAAATGCCCCCACAGGGGGTCGGCCACTGATCTGGAGGACCGACCCCTGCCAATATTGCCACCATTGTACTTTTTTTTAAATTATTTTTAGCATTTTTGGGGGCGATCATGCCCCCAAGGAAAGCCAACATGGGTAAATAGAAAATATGCCCCCACAGGGGGTCGGCCACTGAGCAGGAGGACCGACCCCTGCCAATATCGCCGCCATTTAAAAAAAAAAAAAATCGTTTTTTTTCATTTTGGGGTGCGATCGCGCACCCCAAACAAAGCCAACTTAAAAAAAATTAAATAAATATGCCCCCGGGGGGGGGCCGACCCATTACCACGAGGGCCGACCCCCAAAGACATCCCTGGTGTCTAGTGGGGTTTCCTGGCCGTGGATCGCATCGCTGCCGCGATCCACGGCCAGGAAACCCTTTCAGAAGGCCTCGTTTGAAAGGGGAGACTCTCCCCTTTCAAACGAGGCCTCCCTGAAAGCTGGGGAGGCCGTTTCGGCCGGATTTCCCCATCGGAGTCGAGCGCGGCCTTACCTGCTGCTGTCCTCGGCTCCGGTGGGGAAATCAGTGACGCTCAGAGCGCCTCGCGGCGCGCTGACGTCACAGATGGGCGGGAGGGGCGGGGGAGACGCGGAAAGCCTTCCACGTCTCCCCCAGGGGGAATTAAAAAAAAAACAATCTCCGGTGCGATGCACCGGAGGTTTAAAGGGGGCCCTCCCTGGTGACGGCCAATGGACGTGCGCCGCACCAGGGAGGTAGTGCTTGCGTCGGCCATTGGCCGACGCAAGCACCAAAGGGGTTAAAGCTAGCATGGAACAGCTCCGGTCCGACCTAACCGAAAAATTAACCTCCCTACAAAACGACGTTGACTCGGTGGGCACACGTGTATTAGATTTGGAAGCACATCAACAGACCCAGGAGAAGCAAACAGCGGAGATCCAGGAAGAAATGCAGGCGCTTAAAGAGCAACTACAGCAATCTCAACTAAAAACAGAGGACTTGGAAAACAGGTCTCGAAGGGACAACGTTCGTATTCGAGACCTGGAAGAAGGAGCGGAGGGACCGGACCTGCCTGCGTTCCTGGAGGGACTATTTGCAGAAATATTGGGCTCACACCCCCCTAAAATTAAGTTGGATCGTGCGCACCGGGTGGGGCCCGCACCACAGGGAGACAAGCGGCGACCTCGGGATGTGCTGGTCAAATTTCATTCTTTCAAAGTGAAAGAGGCAGTGCTTGCTGCAGCCAGAGCTTCCGATAAAGTGTCCTTTCAGAACTTTACCTGTGCATTATTTCAGGATCTTGCGCCTGCAACCCTTGCCCGACGACAAGCTTTCCGACCCATCACTACCAAGCTGCGCACGGATAACATCAGGTACAGGTGGACCTACCCCTTCGGCCTCAGCTTTGAGTATAGCAACAAACAACAGCATGTCACAGAGCTTCAGAGGGGACTTGAACTCTTGGGCTTGCCTTTGGAAAATTTAGAGTCAACGGAGAACAGAGCCTCGGGCTCTCAGGGAGGGGAGCGAAGACCATCCACTTGGGTCATGGGCACACGCAGAGGCCGCCGTTGATGAGAGTCTACAATCTGTGGGACGGGTGTCCGGTATAGCAAAGGATGGATTTGACACAGGTCCCGTTTGTGGCAAGGGGCAATGAGGGGGTGGCCACATTACTCAGAGGACTTACACAGGAGGGATGCATGAATAGGATCATGGATATCAGGGCGGGCTCCAGGTGCTTTCCAGGCAGACTTGAGACTGATGTGAGGGGCCCTTGAAAGCTCCGATTGATCACCCGCACCATGGGGAAACGGGAGGAACCCCACGGAGGGAGGCGTGTCAATAGGGGTGAGAGACAATCGAAGCGTAAAGTCTATACCCTGGTAGTACTCTATAAATAGGTGATACTTGTGAAGCTCCGGGCGATGGTGGGAGGGGACCATGGCCCTACCGCCCTCCCGTATATAGGGGGGCAAGAAACCCCAGGTGGGAGTAATGCCTATATGTGTTAAAGATTTTGGTTGGTTTTTAGTTTGTTGTTGTAGTTTCAGGGATTACTTTGGGGTGTTGGGGAGGGGGGGTCCATGGTGGTGGCTTTTTAATGTCCAGGGAGGTAGGTTTCATTCAATCATGCCAAATCACATGCTCACAAAAGGGGGGCTGAGACAGAGGGGGGAACCAGAGGTATGAGAGTGCAGGCGATGCCTGGGATGTTGAGATCAGGGTTGTTCCTCGGATGAAATGAAGGTAACTATAGGCACTTGGAATGTAAAGGGCCTCAACTCCCCGCAGAAGCGCCAACAGATATGGAAATATATCCTAGACCATACGCTAGACATCATAGCCCTGCAAGAAACCCATTTGACTAGAGCAGATGAGATGCGGCTGCGACACAAGCTCTACCCGATGATATACAGATCCTCAGCGTCAACTAAACACAGGGGGGTGGCACTTCTCTTTCACGTGTCAACGAGGTTCCAGCCTCTAGATGTACAACATGATAAGGACGGCCGCTGGGTTATGGTGAAGGGGCGCCTCCAGGGACGCCTTTGCACGTTCGTCGCGGTTTATGCCCCTAACACGGGCCAGGCTGCTTTCCTGCACCACACTCTCGATAAATTGGTGGATTTTGCAGAAGGGTCTTTAGTCCTTATGGGCGATTTTAATTTGACTTGGCAAGGAGACATAGATAGCACCCACACCCATAGAGTAGGGACGAGCTCATTCCCCCCCGACATACGTCAGAAGATTATAGATAGGGGATTATTAGATGCTTGGTGCACGGTCCATCCCACCACCCGGGACTATACTTTTTATTCCCACGTACATAGGACATACTCCCGATTGGATTATGTTTTTCTTAGCCAATCATTACAAGGCGGGCTAGAGGATGCAAAAATGTTCCCCTTTCGATCTCCGACCATAGTCTCTTAGCGATATCTTTAGAATGGGGAATAGGGCAAGGGACTTTATCCAGATGGTATTTTCCCCCTGCCGTGACAAGGGACAAAGAGACGTGCTTGAAACTCAGAGAACACATCAAAGACTTTTTTGTCCTGAATCAACCGGAGGACACCTCTGATTATGTTAATTGGGATGCCTTCAAGGCTGTACTCCGTGGGCAGTGTATATCGTTGAATGCGGCCCTGAATAAACGACGAGCAACAGAAAGGGTGAAATTAGAGGCAGAACTGCAGGCAAGTGAGCAAGAACACAAAGCACGCCCTACCCGACAAACATTACGAGCACTGACGGCTCTGAGAGGGAAGCTCCGCTCTATCTATTCTTATCGGGCAGAATTTACATTGCTTAAATTGCGCCAACTTTCATACTCACAAGGGAATAAAATTGGCAAGCAGCTAGCTAGGCAACTCAAAGATAAGAGGGTTAAGGAATACATAGGGGGGATACGGGGAGGGCAGGGCACTACCACACATGCTGATGATGAAAAAGCGGCTATTTTTGGGGGCTTTTATGAAAAACTATATTCTGGGGAGCAGCTAGATCCAGAGGCTCAGCGAGACTACCTTAGCAAACTAACGTTCCCACAAGTATCTGCGGTGAATAACGAGAACCTGTCCGCACCTATCTCTGTGGAGGAAGTGATGGCGGCCATTAAAGCACTCAAACTACTTAAGGCACCGGGTCCAGATGGCTTCACCGCTCTTTTTTATAAGACCTTTGCGACGGAAATCGCCCCACCCCTCACGAGCCTCTTTAATGCAATGGCGACGGAGGGGAAGTCCACAGGATCGCTTTCAGAGGCGGTGATCACAGTGATACCCAAACCCAGGAAAGACCATAGCTCCTGCGCTTCTTATCGGCCCATAGCCCTTCTTAATCTCGACGCAAAACTTTATTCCTCTATCTTAGCCCGAAGACTGAATGACATTCTACCCGACCTCATACACCCGGATCAGTCTGGGTTTATAAAGGGACGCCAGATGCATGATAATACGCGTCGTATTATCCACTTAATTGAAAAAGCACATAAGCGTCAGATCCCGGCGATCCTGGTGGGATTAGATGCCGAGAAGGCATTCGACAGGGTAGATTGGGCCTTCCTCTTTAGTACCCTGGAGGCCTTTGGTTTCTCGTCCGCTTTCATCACCATGTTGCGGGCTAACTCTCAACATCATCGATCACGGGTGATGGTTAATGGGCAGGCATCAGCACCATTTGAGCACTCTCGGGGCGCCAGGCAGGGCTGCCCTCTCTCGCCATTGCTGTTCGCTCTAAGTATTGAACCACTTGCTATCGCGATTCGGGCCCACCCGGAGATACACGGGATTCCATTTACCGGCGAACAACACAAAATTTCACTATTCGCAGATGACGTGTTATTGTCACTCACTGACCCAGATACCTCTCTGCCTCCCCTACAGGATGAGTTAGCGAGATTCGAGGCTATAGCAGGCTTTAAAATCAATATGGACAAATCGCAGATACTCAATCTCACTTTGTCCAGCGCGGAAGTGGATAGTCTGAGGCCGCTGACATCTCTCCAATGGGCTACATCCTCTCTGACGTATTTAGGGGTGCGCCTCACCGTGAAAGTAGAAGGGTTATATGTAGCTAATTTCCCCCCTATTTTAACGCAAATACAAAGTGAACTTATCAAAAATGGAAGCCCCTTTTCTTGTCTTGGTTGGGCCGCATACATGCGATAAAGATGACACTGTTGCCCAAATTACTCTACCTCTTTCAAGCTCTTCCTATACCAATAGAGGGGGCGTTCTTCAAGCGCGTCAAATCTTTACTTCTCAATTTTGACTGGCAGGGACGTAGAGCCCGCTTTTCCTTCTCCATCCTTAGACGTTCCAGGGAGGAGGGGGGTGTAGGGCTCCCAGATGCCCAACTATACTACAAAGCCGCACAGCTTAGGGTTCTAGTGGAATGGGTTCAACGCGACTCCGATAAACACTGGCTCCATATGGATCATAGTGTGACCGGACGGACCATATGGGACCTTATCTGGCGCTCCAAACAGGACCGACCGCCAAACGTATATCTTAGCACTCCTACACGTACTACACTTCAGGTTTGGGATTCGGTGTCTAAGGATGGAAGATGGACTACTTTTCCGACTCCCTTTACGCCCCTACATTTTAACTCAGCCTTCCCGCCGGGTTTGCAACCTGGGCCGTTTGATGCGTGGAGGGAGGGGGGATGTTTAGCCCTGACACACCTCTTCCACAATTATGACCCCCGCTCTTTTGAAAACTGCAGGAGGGATTTTGGACTACAAAGTAATGAACACTACCATTACACGCAACTGATGCACTGGGTCCAGACACCACACATACGGGAGGCCGCTACTAGACCCCTCACGAAATTTGAAACCTTTCTTACGAAAACCACGACGATGAGAGGCACGATCTCATTCCTCTACCGACTCTTGCTATCGACCCTACACTCGGTGCGCCCACGTTATATGGCAATGTGGGAGGGGCTTCTGGGGAGACATATTTCGGACGAGGAGTGGACCCATCTATGGTCGGATGTTAGGAAATTCAATCACTCCATAACGCTTAGGGAGGCACACCTCAAGACCATGATGGATTGGTACCTCCATCCATCGCGACTTAAACAGATGTACCTAAATACATCTGATAGGTGCTGGAGGGGTTGTGGGATGCTAGGGGATTTCCGTCATATCTGGTGGGACTGTCCGACTATTCGACCATACTGGGAAGAAATACTTGCTCAAATCAAGCTGATGCTGGGATACCCTATTCCGACAACGATAGGGGGTATTCTGTTGGGCCTGCGCGATCCCTCCTTGGAGCTCCAGACTAGGGCAGACAAGGCAATTATGTGGTTGTGCATAGGTGCCGCGAAGACCACTCTAGCCGCGGCGTGGAAACAAAAGGAGGCGCTGGCGCTGTCTCTTTGGCACTCTAGGTTATGGCAACTGCTCAGTATGGAGCGGATGGCTGAGGTGTATGGGGACACATTCAAAAATTTTGAGTTCCGCTGGGGCCCGTTGGTCTCATTTCTCTCCAAGGGCCTGCCGTCGGCTGTCTGTCCGGCCTCCGTTAGAGAGCTACATCTATTCCAGATCTAGAAGTAACTCACTGCCGAGTTTACTGACCTTGGATAGCTTCCACCAGTTGCCGCCGCCATGGGGGTGGAGGATGGGGGGGCGGGGGGAGGATGTGTTATTTTTATGTTTTTGTTTTTGTTTTTCTTTTTCGCTTTGTTTGCTCCGCAGTTGGGGGCACCTTATTATTTTTAGCGGACATCGGTTTTAGGATTCCACAGGCGAAGGTTAATGAGGATGTCTCTTAGGCGAAAGAGAGGCAGTCAGCTCTTTCCGGTTGTTCCACCATGCGGTACGGATGGGGGGCACTGTTGACCACCTGCTTAATATGACACTGTATATTTCATTTGCTTCCATCTAGGGAAGGTGGGAGGCGGTTGTTGTTTACTAATAAAGAGATATGCATATTCGGCAGTGCTGCTTGGGGATGGGCAGGGAAGCGGCATCTCCGATGTAAAGCTGTACGATGTTTTCTTTGTGCAAATACCAATAAAAATAAGTTTGACAAAAAAAAAAACAATAATGGAAACATTGCCTTGAGTTACTTTTAGGGTGTAGATTAGATAATAGTACACAATGAATTAACTTCATGCACAACAAACAACAACAACACAAATCACTCAGTCAGCGTCCAATGCATGGCATCATTCATTACCTGTTCCTTCTCATCTTCAGTTAATGGGCAGTCTCTCTCGGCTTGGAAAGGAGCTTATAGTAGTCATCATCATGTTCCACTTCTTTTGGAGGGACTCAACGACGCAAGATTTTCTTTTTTCTTCTATTATGCTACATCCAATCATCATCTGGCTTGAGGGCAATGGATTTAGGGCGATTCAGGAGGATGGAGGAGCAGGACTCGGAGGAGTGGACTGAAATGCAGGCAGCTGAAACTCATATTGCAATAAAAAGACTAGAAGGGAGTGGTGATGGATTTGTTGTGATTCGAAGTTTCGAACCAGAAAGACAGACACACAAATAAAAGTAAATAAGGGAGGAAGACAGTAAGAAGTGCAAGCCTAATTTTCAGGGAAGTATAGCTCGTCCTCAAACTCTGGGGGCTCAACCAGAAGTAGGTAATCAGCATCTAACACGCTACTTCCGTCACCTGTCCTCAGCTTCCTCCATTGATTCATGTATTGTGTAATTCGGTGGTATAAAGTGCTGATTCATTTTGATCATGGTTAACCTCTCCACTATTTGGGCGAGAGACTGGTCCTTCTCACTGTTACAATGGAACCAGCAGCACTGAAAACACATTCAGAAGAGACACTTGCACAGGGCAAGCCAGATAGTTTATTGCCAGCCTGCTGAGCAGTGGCTATTGGCCCCTTTTCCCATACCAATACCGCAATGGGTTTTGATCAATGTACACCTCTGTTGGGTCATCCAGATAGGCCTGGACCATCCGCTCAATGTTCAGGGGTGCTACATTTTGTTCGGCCTCTTTTGTCTTTGCATCAGCACTGGACCTAGCAAGTCCTTGCTGTAAATACCAATCCTTTAACGATTTTACTGGGGCTGATGATCCGGTTCTTGCTGTTGTCGATAGTGTTGGTGAGTGTTCTGAGCCAAACACACTGCCCTCATGCTCCGAAGTTGCACTTAATGCCGGATGCCCTGCTGCAGTACTTGTTGTGGGTTTATGTAGCAGGCTTTTAATTACCAGCCGTTCATTTTCCAAATTACTGGCTGCCTCAGCTATCCAAGTTTTGTACGGGGCAACATCCACTTCTGAAAAAGGAATTAATGTCTTACTGTTCAGTGCCAATTTGGACCGTGGATCCAGAATTGTGGCACAAATGTAATGTTCTTGTGACAAAATCTTATTTTGCACCCTTGTATTGTCAGCTAAGCGACGGATAAGCTCTCCACCAACTCATATGCTTCTTTTTTTTCCTCTACACCTTTGTACGCAACTGACACCTCCTTCAGCTGTTGCTGTAGCATGTGCAACAATGGGATAGCTTGGCCCATAGTACAGTCCTCCTTGCTGACTTCACGTGAAAAGACCTCGAAAGGAAGAAGCATCTCTGTCAGGCATTTAACTAGGCACCATTGGTCCATCTGAAGGGTCATGCCTTTCACAGTAGCATCCCCTCTTCGCATGACATATTCATTGATTGGTCTGTACTGCTCAAACAGACGGTCAAGCATGTAATAAGTTGAGTTCCAATGTGTTGCCACCTCCTGGATGAGTGCTTTGACTGGCATTCTATAGTCACGTTGAATGATCCTCAGCTGCCTCCGAGCTTTAAAAGAATGGCTGAAATGAGTGCATATTCTTCGGCAGGTGGTCAGTAAGTTGCTGAATATGGCTTCTTTTTTCAGAAAGTCTTGAACTATAATGTTAATGCAGTGCGCCAAACATGGGACCCTGAAATAGCAACCAAGCTCCATGGCCTTAAGTACATTACTGCCATTATCTGTGGCAACAAAACTAATCTTAAGCCCTCTTGGGTGCAGCCATTCAAAGACCTTGCTGTGAAACTCTTCCAAAATGTTTACAGCAGTATGAGATTTCTCCATGGCGAACATGGCTACAGTTGCATGTTTCCGAGTAGCATTAAAAATCTCAGCTGTGTCAACAGCACCTACTTCAGATAGCTTATCTCTAAACCCCACAAAAGAGACCCAGTGTGCAGTGATGCACATGTAATCAGTGGCTTGGCAACTGGTCCACATGTCTGTTGTCAGGTGGATATTGTGAACAGCACTCTGCTGCAAAGCTTGTCCAACCAATTCCAGCACATCGTGATGTAGTGCTGGAACAGCAACTCTGGCGAAATAGGACTGGCTGGGAACCTTCCATTTAGGGCAGATGGCTGACACAAATTCAAGGAAACCCACCCCTTCCACAAATGAAAAAGGGAGAAGGTCCAGCGCTAACATTTTAGCCAGCTTCGCATTGTACAACCGTGCCGTTGGGTGGTTGCGTTGGTACTGCCCCTCCGACCTAAGCATGCTCTCAATGGTAGGCTGAATTATTTTCCTTTGTGGTGCAGCTGTTTTCTTGAACCAAGTTAGGCTCAATGATGCACTTTTTTTCATTGCAGTACTCGGTTGCCTTGGTGTCTCAGTCTGACTCTTACTGCGGTGCCACTGAGATGTTGCTGAGGATGTGGGCGGTACCACTACACTGCTGGGGACAGGGCTAGAAATGTCTCCCTCTTGTTCACCTTCCACCGCGATCATATCTTCCCCAATTCTTCATCCACAACAACAGCAATGGGTTCAGTTTTACTTTTTTCTAAGTGAAGTAGGTGAGCCTCCCACTGGATATTATGGTGTATTTTGAGATGACTTATTTGGCCTCCGGTACCATAGTTTGTACCAAGCTTACCCCGCCTAACAGTCTGTCGACAAATTGAGCATATAGCAATCTTCTCCTCCTTACTGCTAACCGAAAAGAAGTCCCAAACTGGGGAGGAGAACTTTCTGGCGCTGCTGGATGTGCCACTTTCAATACCAGATGAACTGGAGGGTGGGCCTGGAATTTGACTCTGTGCAGTTACACTACCACTACCTCCTGAGGTGGTGGTTGAGCTGGATGTAGGTCCTTGCCGGGCCTTTGCAAATGCAAATGTGGAAGCTGGAGGTCGTGTTGGTGTTACCTGTGTTGGTGGTATCCGTGCTACATCCCTCACAGCGATTTTGGATAGGGTAATAATGTTGGTCTCCATCTCCTTTGGGCCGGGAGTGATGCTCGTGATGACTGGCTCGTCATCATCATCATCCCCCTCTTGTACATCTACCTCCATAACTCTAAGGCTTTCTGGAACCTTCCTTTTCACTAGCCTTGTCTTGTGGCATGCATCGCTCTCAGACTGAGCTGGTGGCTTCCAAGTGGCATCTCGATCATCAGAAGCGGGGCTTGAAGAACAAGATGATGGACTAACCCTCCTTTTCCTTGCTGGGGGTCTGGAAGACAATGGATCTTCTGAAACAGTGGCTTGCTCCTCTTTGTCTGCAGGAAGCTCGATTTCCTGAAATGCCCCTACTTCAGGAGGAACAACTACTATTGTGGGCTGTTGTTGTGGCTGTTCTTGCGGCTGTTCTTGCAGCTGCTGCTGTACTTGCAGCTGCTGCTGTTCTGGTGGCTGCTGCTGTTCTGGCGGCTGCTGCTGTTCTGGCGGCTGCTGCTGTTCTGGCGGCTGCTGCTGTTCTTGCGGCTGCTGCTGCGCCTGCTGCTGCCCACTTATCTGCTGAGTTTCTACCTGCATTGATTGTGTACTACTTTGCGATAATGACATTTCAACATCGCTGCTCGTTAGTAGACTGGCTACCTCTGCGACACTCATGGACTTGGGCCTAGGTTGGTGGGGCTGGCCCGCTGATGCGGAGGTGCTGCTCCTACCTTGGTCCCTGGACAATGCTGCTGCAGGCGTAATTTTTTTTTACCCAAAAAAACACCTGGGGCGACACACCAGTCTTGGTAAGTGCCACTTCCTGTATCTGTTCCTTCTTCTCACTGACAACTTTCTTGGTACTGGAGGACCTGTTACCTTTCTTTGGGCCCATCTTCTTCAGATGTCAGCAGGACGCAGGTCCACAAGTTGCAGAGATGTCTGTGGTCACATGTGGACGTGACGTGGTGCGCAGCAGGACTTCTGTCTGGCAGTACAACGGGTGATGATGACACCTCCTCCTCTGTCTTTTTGTGCACCTAAAAGCAAAGAAGCCAGGAGAAGAACATCAGTGAAATGTTGCATTTGTTGTTGTGGTTCAATTACTACTAGTACAAACAAACAAATAAAAGATATAACTTAGTGTAGCCATTTGTGAGACTTTGTCAACAAGGGCTTTCATGGTATACTGTGTACACTACACTCTCAGGAAGGATAGGAAAGAAGAAGAACAACAACAAAAATACAAATGTAATGGAAGTGGACCCTGTTTGGCATTAAATTATTTGCTCATCACATCATTCAGGGAGCTGCTGCTGGCAAAGGGGATGGATGGAAGCAGTAAGCCAAGAGGAAAACCATGCAGGCCTATATGGCAAAAGCACACTACTGGGCTTCAAAATGGCCACCAGCCACATGGCCAGGCCCACACAACTACAAGAAACTGAAGACAGACAATGCAGGCCTATTGCAAAAAGCACACTGACTGGCTTCAAAATGGCCGCCAGCCACATGCCCAGGCCCACCACAACTACAAGAAACTGAAGACAGACAATGCATGAATGCAGGCCTATTGCAAAAAGCACACTGCCTGGCTTCAAAATGGCCGCCAGCCACATGGCCCACAACAACAAGAAGCCTAGGCCACAAAGGAATACCATGGAGGCCTATATGGCAAAAGCAGCACACTAATAACTCCCACCAGAAATGGCCACCAGCCACATGGACACTCACAAATCACAAGAAACAGGCCTGGAAAACAATTTACTGACAAAAGGCCTATAGTAGCCAGGCAAAGGATGAATGCTAATTAAACTACACTGCTTTGTCTTTAATGCAATAAAATGCAAAAACGAAAATCCACAGGGCTAAACAAGGTCTGCAAGGTACACAACAACCCACCACACACAACAAAGGCATTTATTTAACACACACCCAAAAACAGAAATACCCCCAAAAAACACATTTTGCAATTCAATCCAATGCCATCCATGCCCCAAATGATGTTTAAATTCAACAGAACACACAGAAACAGTTGTTTTCACGCACCCGTGACTACCTCTGAGCCTACTGGATGAAAGGCCTGTTGGCAGACTAGGCCACAAGCTTGCAGGCCTATGGCAAAAGCACACTACCGGGCTTCAAAATGGCCACCAGCCACATGGCCAGGCCCACACAACTACAAGAAACTGAAGACAGACAATGCAGGCCTATTGCAAAAAGCACACTGCCTGGCTTCAAAATGGCCGCCAGCCACATGGCCAGGCCCACCACAACTACAAGAAACTGAAGACAGACAATGCATGAATGCAGGCCTATTGCAAAAAGCACACTGCCTGGCTTCAAAATGGCCACCAGCCTCATGGCCAGGCCCACAACAACAAGAAGCCTAGACCACAAAGGAATAACATGGAGGCCTATATGGCAAAAGCAGCACACTAATAACTCCCACCAGAAATGGCCACCAGCCACATGGACACTCACAAATCACAAGCAACAGGCCTGGAAAACAGTGTACTGACAAAAGGCCTATAATAGCCAGGCAAAGGATGCATGCTAATTAAACCACACTGCTTTGCCTTTAATGCAATAAAATGCAAAAACAAAAATCCACAGGGCTAAACAACACACCACACACAACAAAGGCATTTATTTAACACACACCCAAAAACAGAAATACCCCACAAAAACACATTTTGCAATTCAATCCAATGCCATCCATGCCCCAAATGATGTTTGAAATAAATTCAACACACACCAAAGGAACAATTGCTTCATCATGCACCCACCCATGACTAGCTCTGGGCCTACTGGCTACCCACAACAATTTTTTTTTTTAAATAATGAAGTACCAAAATTGTAGTTGCAGCAACTGCAATGCCCCAATCAAACAAACAACAACACCAACTTACTTGTAAAATATCAAATCCAAAAGTCCTCAAATCCAATGATAATGATGCAGCAGACACAAAGAGTGATCCTTCCAGCTCAAAATCCAAAGGAAGAATGAACAGGAGATGGACAAAGCACTGGGAGGAGCCTGCTGGACAGGAACAGGAAGTTGGAGACTCTGTGGCACTTCCTCCCTCTCCCCAAAAAAAGGACTCCTTGCACAAAAAAGGACAGCCAAATGTCAATCTGAGGAGTTTTTTTCATCCAAATCATCATTTACAGAAGGTTTTATGCTGCTCGAGATATTATTCTTCTTTAGATTGAAAATTTTGCGTGTTCGGGATTGCGAGCTTCATAAAACTTCCGCCGGATGTCGGATGGCGTGTCCAAATGACGTGTTCGAGATCGCACGCTCTCTCTCGCGGTGGTGAATGACGTGTTCGCGATCGCACACTCTCGCGGTATCCGATGGCGCGGCGAATGATGTGTTCGCGATCGCAAACTCTCGCGGGATAGCGAGACCGGCTACCAACATCTCGTGGCACACGCGAATGGATAGAAAAACACGTCGGCGAACGTAGGGATCCCGGTAAGTCGAATTGATTGAACACACAAGCCCTGGTATTTAGCCAGGGATGGGAACTAGAGGCACAGGGCCTAGGGGCTAGCCAGCCTCCAACACGAAATGTAAACACAAATGGGGCTACCCCTAGCAAAGATTTCTACAGGTCTTTTATAATATATAGAGATGCACGTATAGAATGGGCATCTCACAAAAAGTGTAGGACTGGCCTCACACACCACCTGGTGTCATGCTTCATCATAGGCCGTCCCTCGCCCTCTAAAAACCCGGTTTGTTAGAGGGCGGGCATACACCTGATGACAGGGATGCACTTCTAAAATAAGTGAGGGCCCGTAATTAATGAAAGTGATTTAAGAACCATTACAGTTGTCATAAAGACTAGTTTATAATTAATTAGGCAACTGTATGGTATTAAAAGAAGTGAACGGTGACTTGGGAACTAATTATCCCTTCACCGTGCTGATTGTGGTCAACATGTTTCTGCTAAATGTCCCCGAAGGGTACGTAGCATTCATCAAGACCGTGTATCTAGAGGGCTCCGTCTTTATATTAAAGTGTAAATAAAGATCAACCACTATCTGGGGTATGTATTCTCACTATCCCCGCCGGTATAGTAATCCAAAAATGCCTGTAGAAAACAAGAAGACAAAAACACACTCAGAAGTTGTGGATTTCTGTCGGTTACCATACATCAACTCACTTTAAATCGCGCATGGTGGTATCTAAGTGCAAAACACGTGTCAATCATACGTGTTTCCACTTGCCCATAGGGAAATGTCTCACTCGACTTACCCTAGGTAATTACCCTACTTTCTCCATGAGAGGTCGAGAGGGGAAGGCCCTACACTGACATTCTGGAAAAATGGGAGAAGGACACAATATGAGCACCTAATCCTGTTAGGTCGAAATCATGAAATAAAATTGCAGATAAACATCAGGCTCTATGGCAGATGGCAGGTTCTTTACATAAATAAATGGTAGAGCAATCTTACCTATACTAGGGCGTTATGCACGCTCTAGCTCCCATCCATACAACATACACACTCTTACTGTCTTTAGGTGCGCCTTCCGCCGTGTAGCCTACAGGTCTCCGCCGCAAACTCCCTGCCATCTGCCATAGAGCCTGATGTTTATCTGCAATTTTATTTCAAAGTGAGTTGATGTATGGTAACCGACAGAAATCCACAACTTCTGAGTGTGTTTTTGTCTTCTTGTTTTCTACAGGCATTTTTGGATTACTATACCGGCGGGGATAGTGAGAATACATACCCCAGATAGTGGTTGATCTTTATTTACACTTTAATATAAAGACGGAGCCCTCTAGATACACGGTCCTGATGAATGCTACGTACCCTTTGGGGACATTTAGCAGAAACATGTTGACCACAATCAGCACGGTGAAGGGATAATTAGTTCCCAAGTCACCGTTCACTTCTTTTAATACCATACAGTTGCCTAATTAATTATAAACTAGTCTTTATGACAACTGTAATGGTTCTTAAATCACTTTCACTAATTACGGGCCCTCACTTATTTTAGAAGTGCATCCCTGTCATCAGGTGTATGCCCGCCCTCTATCAAACCGGGTTTTTAGAGGGCGAGGGATGGCCTATGATGAAGCATGACACCAGGTGGTGTGTGAGGCCAGTCCTACACTTTTTGTGAGATGCCCATACTATACGTGCATCTCTATATATTATAAAAGACCTGTAGAAATCTTTGCTAGGGGTAGCCCCATTTGTGTTTACATCCCGGTAAGTCGAACTCGTGCGCGAGAACGCATTTTTAAAGCGCAAACAAGAAAAAAATCCGCTACGCCGCGGATCGCGGAAATTTCGACATTTCCGCATTCTCCGCGGAACGCGGAAATGCCTAAATTTCGCACATTCAGCGAGCAGAACGGAATTTGCCGCCCACCCTTAAACATTACTTTAACTTTTATTTTTTTCAGTGAATTTCTAAGGTTATTTAATGTAAAGCATTATTTTATACCATATGTAAAGCCAACCCCCTGCCATGCACAGCCTGCGGCAATCCTCTGTGACAAACCCCCCACAGGCAGCCAACCTTACACTGCACATGGATTTTGTCACGGGCCCTGCGTCCAACTCCCTGCAGGCAGCCACCCTGCAGGCAGGCAACCCCATTCTGCACACAGCCTTTGGCAGTGCTTGCATGGCATGGGGTTCGCTGCAGGGCCTGTTTTGTAGCCAGGCCCTGCTTCCAACTTCCTGCAGGGAGCAATCCTCATGTTACGCACAGCATTTTAGCTGTGCATAGCGGTGTTGATCACACACAGGACTTGGCCTGCCACCAGGCCCTGTGGCCAAACCCCCAGAAGGCTGCCAACCCCACACTTTGGCCCCCGGGGACCACATCTCTTGGGGCCAAAATATGTATATATTAACCTCCCCCTCCCCAACCCAAAATTGGCCCCTGGAGGCAAATCAATGAAACAGGGGAGGGGGCTGTGTCATCCCCCTCCCCGAGCTCTCAGAGGCCCCAAGGGCCCCATCCTGCAGGGCCTTTTCTTGTTTAAAAGGGGAAGGGGGCTGAACATCCCCCTTCTGAGATTTTATATGCCCCGGGGACCCCATTCCCCAGGGTCAAAGCCAATTTAAAAGAGGAGAGGGTGTGTGTCCCCCCACTCTCTGAGCCTTGTTAGGCCCCGGGAACCCCATCCCCTGTTGCTGAGCAATTCATAAAGGGAAGAGGGTGTGTGACCCCTCTCCCTGAGTTCAATTAGGCCCCAGGGCTGAAATGGAAATAAAATGGGAGAGGGCCACGTGACCCCCTCCCTGAGCCTTTATAGGCTGAAATCCCAGGGCCATGCCTTACTGAAAAGGGGAGGGGATCGCATGTCCCCCTTCTCCGAGCCTATTTTGGCCGCCCTCCCCAAGCCTAAAAGGCCCTGAGGACCCCATCTCCGGGCCAAATCCAATTAAACAAGGGAAGGGGCGGGTAGAGTAGCCGCCTCCCCTAGCCTTCTTGAGTCCCAGGCACCCCATCTCCTGGGGCCAAAATCTAAGGGGAGGGGGAATGCAGCTCCCCTCCCCGAGCCCTAGTTGGCCTTGGGGCCAAATACAATTAAAAAGAGGAGGGGGCCGCATTGCTCTCCAAGCCATAATAGGCCCCGGGAACCTCATCCCATGGACCAAATACAATAAAAAGAGGAGGGCCATGCAACCTCCTTCCTCGAACCTTCTCAACGCCCCTGGTATCCCATGCCCCGCGGATATCCATTTTTTAAAAGGGGAGGGAGCTGTACGTTACCCCCTCCCCGAGTCTCTTTTGGCACCGGTGACCCCATCCCCAAGGGCGATCTGTTTTTTAAAAGAGGAGGGGGGCCACATAGCCCCCTCCCCGAGCCTTGCGAGGCCCAGGGACCCCATCCCCCAGGGCCGTACTTTATTAAAAAGAGGAGGGGGGTGCTTGCCTCCTCACCTCGAGCCTTCATAGGCCCCGGGGACCCCATCCCCGAGCTGTGCCTTATTTAAAAGGGGAGGAGGCAGCGCAGCCCCCTCCCTGAGCATATTATGGCCCCGGAGATCCCACAACTGTGACCTCCATTAAAAATAGGTGGCTTACCTTGTGTCCACCCATAACACCTACCAAACACCATGTTGGGGTCCCCAACGGGAGCTGCATGGTGTGGGAGCCGGCATTGCTCCCACCCATAAGGAGCAGGTATTTAAGCTTTGCCCTCTGGGTGGGAGCAATATGTGTGCATCCGTGAGTGCAGGGAAACAAAACAATAGTCTACTCCCAGCCGGCGGGAGCATTTTTGAATCTCCTGCCAGCTTGGAGCAGACTTAGGGCCTGATTACGAGTTTTGCGGTGCGAGAGCGTGACCGCCCCACTCCCGCACTACCAAACCCGTGGTTAAACTGCCCGCCACATTAGGAGTTTTCTCCTGGTCTGGCAGGTGATTCTTTGGCATTCCTACGGCGGTGCCTATGAAATAGGGACCGCAATGGGAACATCAAAATCAATACCTATATGGCATGGACTGCTGCAGTTCATGCTGTGCAGGCACTGGGGTGCATGAACACAGTTGGGCACAACATGTGCCCCCTTGCATGCATCCCTAGGCCCAGAGCCACCTTTGTTTCCTCTATGCCATGGTTTCCATGTCAGTGGAACTGCCATAAAACCCAGGGCGGACAGGAAACTCGTACTATGCATTGCGGGAACGCAGTGGTCCTGCCAAGCATACTGCGGCCTCAAGACCTCCACGCCAGAGATCTCTGGTGATTGTGCTGGTTCGAGAGCAGCCCGGCCACCCTACTTGTAATAGGGTGGATGGAAGACCTCCATGCCCCGCGAGTCTGGCGATCCATGGACCGTCAGACTCATAATTAGCCTCTTAGTGTTTGTTCCCGTATGGCAGGAGATTTAAAAATGCTCCTGCCAGATGGGAGCACACACGTTCCCCTGCCTGCAGTAGTGAGGGCAGGGAAATTAGTTTCCGGAGGGTGGGCTCCCCGGACCACAGTAAGTGAGCCGGCACAGGGGGATAAGGTCCCCAGAGGCCATTAAAGGCTCAGGGAGGGGGCCACACAGCCCCCCCTGCATTTTGCTTTACATTTCAGCCATGGGCGATGAGGTTCCCGGGCCCAAGTAGGCTTAGTGAGGGGGCTGGGAAAAAAATTCATGCAAGCATGTCGCAGCGGTGACATATCGGTGAGCAAGCAGGGGCCTTTGGCTGCCAGCAACATTTTTCTCATTGTATATCAAATAAGAGCATTTATAATCCACTTCCAAAGGTTTTTTTAATGTTCAGTCCAACATTCTGAATGTAGAAGTCTTACCAGCCGATTTCATTTGAATAGATTCTGTATTCGTGATTTTATCATATACAAGCAGCCAACGCATTTAGCTCATACAAGAGCTTTATCAGGGCTGCAACATACAAAATTACAGAAATAGATTTTTTTAGAAATCTTCTAAAAACAATTAATACAGGCTATTGTAACAAACATATACACAGTAACATGGACTGACAAAAGACATACTATTGTAGCATACATACATACATAGAGTCACATGGACTGACGATGAAAGGGTTAATTGGTAGAGAAAACTCATGTCAAGTAACAGAAACCATCATATTGTTTTGTGCAAATATGAAATCAAAAGTGTAGCAAAAGAAATTTATGGCAAAGAGTACTCACATTGCTTTAAAATGAAACTGTCTCTTAACTTATTTATACAAAAGAGTTATTGCAAAGTTATATGTACTCACATTATTGGTGCATCTAACATAGACAGAACGATAATCGCAAAATTTCATGTAATCACATATACTATTACATCTAATATTGACAGAACCATAATCACAGAGCTCATTTAGGATTGACAGGGTAATAATAGGGAGAAAGCCGTGCTCATGAATATTACATATCTTTGTCTAGAATATTTTTTTTACTAAATATGCATTTCCATTTCCAAACAATAAATGGTCCCATATCAGTCTACACTTGCAACCGGGCTCACCAATGTGGTATCCCGAATCCACCACGAGAAGACACCTGTAAAAGACATATATTACCTTATACTGTATATCAATATTTTTCTTGTCTTGAAAATACAGGCGCTGAACTTCAGCATTCTTATACATTGAGGAACATGAGGATATGTCAAGTTATTTAGTCATGAGTTTTGAACACACTGTTTGTCATAACATTGACATACATTATGAGGTAATATATGAAGAAAACACAAATAGGGGGTATTAGAAATGGGGTTTCTGGTTGGCTAGGGTATGCACCTAAGCCAGGCAGAACCCACAACTCTAGTTAGAGCAAGTCAGTTACACATCAAAGATAACCTGGGATCACCCTCTAGTAGCTTGGCACAGAGCAGGCTTGCTTATCTTTAGAGGCAATGTGTAAAGCGTTTGTGCAGCACACTCGCACAGTAACACAATGAATACACCAGAAAAGAGACTCCACACTGGATTATATAAATATAATTATCCATATATTGTACATACCACAAGACCAAAATGACATGAGTCACATAAGTAGAACGATCAAAAAATGTTCACATTAGATGTGGGGAGTAAACATTGCAGAAATATTACTTTACATGCATGTAACACATAGATACTTTCCCAAGTAATGCAGTACCTTCAGAGACAGTCACCTATATTGCAAGAAAAGCACAAGAATCACAGTAAGCAACCATAGAGCACAGAAGCACCTGCACTCCTACTAGCCTGGTTATAGAAATTTCAATGGGCTTCCATGATAAAAGAACCATGCCCTCTAAGGTCAGTCCATATTTGAAGCGGACACAAGTTTGTGGCGCGCACGAGAGAACTCGCTCGGTCCCTCGCTTTTCTCTCTTAGGAACCAGCTGCCTGCGAGCGTGTGGTGCAGCTGTATCAGCACAGTACCTTATGGCGCTGCGGGGGTGACGGCCTCGTGACTTGGGTCCCCACCACAGAGCAGCAACCTCTTGTGATGCAGAACATAGCAGGACCGAGCCACACAGAACGCAGTCACTGTGGCTGGAGGCACAGGGTTCAGATGGGTATCCCCTTGATCTGTGATTGTCCAGAAGGCACAGCAGTTCTTAGGCAGATTGTCCACTGCTGGGGGAGGAATCCGTCCTGCATCATAACTTTACAAGGGAGTTACAAGTAAATCAAATATGCCTAACAGGTGTAAACCAATCATATCATGGAGAGAACAAATCCACTTTAGCACTGATTAGCAGTGGTAATGTGCCCACAGTCCTAAAGTCAACTAAAAGAAGGTCATAAACATAGAAGGAGGAAGGCAAAGTGTTTGGGGATAACCCTGTAGACAAGGCTAGGTCCATCAGGGTGCGTGGCTTGGATGCTGAACATGGAGGTCTCTCTCTAAGGAGCTCCACCGCACTGCGCCAATAACCCTCTCATAGTCGCCTATTCCCCATGGCACTACTGCCTGGGTTGAGTTGCGTGTGACGGTGCATCCTGGCCCCTGCATGCTGAATGATATGTCACTGCTGCGACATGCTTGTAGGAGCGTAGTGGCCAGAGGAGATACGTGCGAGCAAGGGGCCTACTGGCCTGTGTGGTGGCTGGCTGGTGACATCTCTTACGGGAAGGCATGGATGATTTCCCCAACGCCGCAGGGGCCCATGGATGAGTGGGCAAGGCCCCACTCGTATGATGTAGTGCAGTCCCTAAAGCTGCTGAAATCTACGGGGGGAAGGAAAACTGATATGCCATTGAGGGCTTCCCACTGCTGTTTGCAGAGCCCCGGAGCTGCCACGGATACGAGTCTGCTTCGGAGTTGAGCTGTGCTAGATGGGCGTGTCTGCAGGGGCCGCGGACATGCCCACATTCACTGGCAGGAGCGGGGGTCAGGCGTGATATTGGGCTAAGCCCTGAGGCAAGTCCCCCCACCAGTGGGCCTGCACATCTGTAGCAGGTGGAGCCATATGCAGCACATGCCTCGCCTTGTAGTGTCCTGAGGCCTGGGGAGCGAGTGGTGACCGTGTGAAGGGAGACGTTCTGCACAGTGGGCCGATCTGCCCGCGGCGTTGCTCAGGAGGAGGTGATTTGGTGGGCCTGACAGTGGCTGGCCCTTCTTGAACTTTATGCTTTATGGGCCCAGGCGGACTTTCTTCAGTGGTTTCTTTAGGAGGCCTTCAGCTGCTTTAGTCATCAAGGCCTCTTGGGACTTGGTTATTGAGCTCCAGTGGGCTGTGGAGTTCTCCCCCAGGCTGTGGGCTTAGTTGTACCTGCATGGTACAAGTTGGCCCCTGAGGGGAATCTCGCATGAAACTGGGACATTCCTGTGGCCTCCTGGGCTAGGCCACACTCAGCGGTGGGTTTGCGCCATGTGGCCTGCTGGTGTATTGGCCTAGATGAGTGAGGCCTTCTGGAGATGTTACACATGGGATCTTGGCCTCTCTGAGAGGGGTGGTTGGGCCAACATCAACCCTAGGCATGCCGGTGGGAGCACCTTGACCAACTCTGTGTGACAAAGGAGCCCACCGAAGGGGTGGTGATCCATGCTTTGGGGCGCGTGATGACTGCCTGACCTGGGGAAGCCTACATCCGGCAATTGTCCTGCTTTCTTGCTGGTCTGGTGTTGCTGGACGATCCACGGGGTTGGGGTCCTTGAGCCCATCTCCCACATACCCCCTTTAGCCTTGACTTCTGCACTGCCTCTCCACCTTCAGTGTACGCCCAGACACAACTTGGCGAGAGACAAGCCTGCGTGGTCCTGCCTCCCAGCAGAAAATTGACAAGTTCACCAAATTGTCAGGTTCGTCGGGCGATGACAGCGTGGCTGGGGGCAATGCCCCTCAGGCTGAGGGGGCTCCAAACATCTTCGATATTGCAGGCGATCCAAGACCTGAAAGACACAATGAAGGGCAAGATGGGGGAACTCAAGGTGACCTGGCCCTGATTCAACAGGATCTGCGGAACACTGTGCACAGGGTCACAGAGGTGGAGGGTAGAGTCTCATAGACTGAAGATACAGTCAAATTGCATTAACCCCTTGTATGCTCACGACGGCTCCCGGCCGTCATGAGTTACGGTTGGCGTGTGCTCACGACGGCCGGGAGCCGTCAGAATCCCCGCCCGCTAATGCAAACCCCCGCACAGCGCGAAAATTCGCGCCGCATGGAAGGGGTTAATCTAAACAGAAATGGCCCTGCACTCAATTAAGCAAATAGATGATTGGTAAAAGGATGTTAGTGTTCATAGTCCATCGCACAGAAATAAACTCTTTTTGTTTTTGAACCGGACGCTACAACCAAACCTTTGGGAGATACATATCCCATTCACTGGTCGTACTACTTTTCTCGTTCATTTAAGGACAAACCTCAAAGAGCATATGGTATATGTCTCTTACATGTTAAGCCCTGAAGAAGTCCCAAGAGGGACGAAACGCGCCGGCTGTCAAATGCGTGCTGTAATTTTAAAGAATTTCTATGGAATAAAAGAATAAAAGGAACCTTTTTCTGTAGCAAAAACGCCGACTAATGTGTTTAATTTGGGAAGATACAACTTTATTTCTGTGCGATGGACTATGAACACTAACATCCTTTTACCAATCATCTATTTGCTTAATTGAGTGCAGGGCCATTTCTGTTTAAATTTGTGTGGGGAAGGTTTCATACCATCCATTTGGGGGCGTATGAAGGTCACGTCCTGGGCTCATTGCACCAAGCTCTAGTTTTATCATCATAGCCACGATACGTTAAAACGACTGGTGCGGGGTTTTGTTGCCCTGACCTTTTTTTCTTGTGCTTTTAAATTGCATTAATCTCATCTGGGGCCCTTCAGGCAAGTGGCACACAGCCCTTTGGTGGCAGCCATGCTGCGGGGGGCACAGGCGCAATCCCTTGGGTCCATGAGGTCTCCTAGCCATGTGGGTGCCTCTCCAGAGGTTGGGGGCCACCTGAGAATCTGGCCTTGTCTGATCCTTTAGGTCCTCCCCAAGATCGCACATAGAGCTCCAGCTTCTGTGGACGTGCAGGCACCTCTACAACACATAGTGAGGGTGCATTCAAATTGCACACTAGTCCACAAGTTAGATTCCTCATCACCTTTTCTTTTTTGCGGGTTTGAGGTTGCGGCTGTGAGGCTCGTCCATTTTGGGTAGTTAGGGAGTGGAGGGGTTTCCTTACAGGGGAAGAAACACATTTCAGGTTAGCCCAATTGACTACTGTCCCTAGTTCCACCATGACAGGCACTTCTAGTTTGGGAAGTATGGGGTGGGTGATGCGGGGGTAGTGAGTGGTTTTCTTTTGGTTCAGCCCACGACGGGTACTAGCAGCGAATGTGACACACTTAGAACACTATGGATTCAGATTGAGTTTTTTGCTCACACTAGACTATGTCTGGCAGTTCCGAACATGTAGATGGGGTACTGAGGTATGGGTCCATGGGTAGGCTATCAGTCCTCTTGTGGAATGTGAACAGTATGCTAGATTGGAACAAACGTGGAGCGATGATCAAGGCGGTCCTCAGGTTTGGCTACAATATTATTCTACTCCAGGAAACCCATCTCCTGAGCTATAACTGCCCATTCCTGACCCGACAGGAGTTCTCACAGGCCTACCACACCGGATTCCCCTGTGGGTCACGGGTTGTGTGGTAATACTGGTCCATAAGCATACCCCCTACTGGTGTCCAGGGTGTGGCGTGACAACTTGGGCCGTTACGTGGCACTGATGATGAAATTGAGGGGTTTCTCAATCTCAATAATCTCTGTATCTGCGCCCCGCCCCTTGCTGTCGAATTAATGGGCAAGCTGCGTGGCCTATTGGATGAGTTGTCTGACGTCCCGTGGATCCTGGGAGGCTACCCGGACCTAGACCGCTCTATCGTGCCTACTGCGGTGGGACCGTCCCTAACCCTGTTGTCTACCTTCCTTTGCAGCCTGTCTGCAATAGAAGTGTGGAGGGCACAGCACCCAACCTAGCGTGATTATACCTTTTAGTCTGGGACCACCGCTCCTTTTCCAGATTGGATTATTTCTTTTTGCCTTCTCACAAAGGCCATTGAGTCCTTAATGTCTGCGTACTGGCGAGGGTCCTTTCCAACCATGCACCGGTGGTGATGGATTTAGCTTGGGGCCCCCCCTCCGGTCCGTGGCAGGCTGGCGCCTGAGCCGATGGTGCCTTAAGGAGAAAGAATAGCGGGAAGTTTGCTCTCAGATGTGTCCGAGGTTACTACAAGAGAACCATGGGTCGGTAGACTCCCCAGGTGTCTAGTGGGAGGACCAGAAGGCCACTCTTCACGAAGGTATTATCTGCTTCTGTAAGGGACAGTGGGAACACACTTGGTGGAGAGTTGGTGATCCTGAGGCACGAGTACTTGATCTCAAACACCATTACCTTGGTACTAAAGAGGATGTTCTCTTCTGCCACTCGCTCAACGCACAAACCGTGCTCAAGCTGGATCTCATGCAGGAGACTTGGGAGAATTGGATGCCCATGCTCAGTTGCATATACCAGTGGGCCGAGAAAGCGAGCAAAACACTACACTGGCTGTGCACTCCTTGCGAGGTGGGGGCTCCTGTAGCATGCCTTGAGGGCACTGATAGCTCCCATATTACAGGCAGCGAGGCCATAGCAGCCGCATTTGCATCGTACTATGATCACTTATATTGCCTTGCTCCAGCGGGCCCTCCGGATGATCTTTACTAGTTCGTGGCTGAAGTATCAGTTCCCAGTTTGACCCCAGAGGACCACGAGTCTTTGGAAGTGGAGGTCACCTGCGAGAAGCTCAGGGTGACTCTTGGACAGCTTCATGCCAACAAGGACACAGGGCATCATGGTTTCCCACTGGAGTTTTGACACTTACTCTGGCCGCTCGCGGGCCCTCCACTACCGATTGCCTAAAACGAGGCCCTTAAATTGGACATACTGCCACACGATCTTAAAGTGGCAGAGATTGTGGTGATCCTGAAACCGGGCCTAGATGGCACCAAATGTGAAGGTTACCAGCCAATCTCTCTGCTGAACTCTGAAGTGAAAATAGGGACCAAGATGATAGCCAATCCACTGGTGGGAGTTATTTCACACCTTGTCCAACAGGATCAAACCTTGTTTATGCCTCACAGGGCCACACGGCAACAGATCTGTGGGGTACACAATGCCGTAGAACTGAGTAGCAGTTTGCCCAGGGACCAAGCCCTGCTTATAGTCAATTTTAGGAAGGAATTTGACTCGGTCGATTGGGATTATCTGTTCGCTCTCCTACAGCGCTATGGCTTCGGCCTGCGGCTTATCACCTTGGTGCAACTACTCTATACCAATCTCACAGTAAGGGTGCGGGTCGGGGGGGTTGTCTCCGAATGGTTTGACAGCAAGGGAGGCATTTGTCAGGGCTGCCCTCTCTCCCCCTTGTTGGTTGCCTTAGCTATCAAGCCTTTAGTGGCCTGGATGCACTTGGATGCCCAGTTGCGCGGATTTCAGTGGTCTCCAGAGGTGAGTGATAGAATATCTCTCTACACATATGATATCCTGCTGTTTTTGGATGACCCGGTTGAAACAGGACCTTGAGCTCCAGAGATTCTCTGGATTTTCTGATCTTATTCTGCCCTCCGCATGAACAAGACCAAATCCTCCAACTTTCGTATTGCCCCCTGTCTGCCGTTTATGCCATGGGCACTTGTGCTGGCTGTGCTACCAACGGGCTTCATATATTTAGGGGTCTTTATAACCTCAGACAAAGCCTGAGCATTCGAGTCCAACTTACAAACTCAGCTCGACAGACTCTCTAGAGACGTGAAATTCGGGTCCTCTCTACGGTTGTCTCTATTTGGCCATTCAGCCATTTTCAAGATGGTCTCCTTACTGAGACTTTTTTCCCAACTCCAGAACTACCTGTTCCGGATACATTACACTTTCTTCTTCAGGGTTAACACCCCGATTTGTATTATGGGGCGGGGGATTTTAGCGTATTTACCTCAGGAAGTGCTGCCACCCGGCCTTTTAAGGCAGGTTAGCTAGCCCAGACATGCTCCTTTATTACCAGGCAGCGCACCTTCTCATCTTAAATGCCTTGTGGTTTGTTGGGTTCAACGATCCGGTGTACGCTGCTGAGGGATGGGCCATGGGCCGCAGTAATCTCCCTCAACTTCTCTACGGAGGCACTAGACCAGCCCCTCTGCCCACTGCTACAAACGTTGTGCTGTCAACATGGTCTGAAACAAGACCATGTTGGGTTGACAAGCTTACTTTGGAGACACCGCTATGGAGGGGGAACCATCTCCCGCAGGTCGCAGCACTTCATGTTTTTTCTGTTTGGGGCACCACTGGTATCTCTGTGCTGGGAATGTGATGCATGGTGGTTCGTTGATGTCTTTCTAGGACTTGGAGTCAAAATTTGACCTGTACTGTATCCAGTTCTTTCGGTACCTGCATTCATGCCCTACATACAGTCTGCAGCCGAAATTCCTGAGTATTCCTCCTTGGGGGCTAAACTCCGACTTACCAATATTCCCTGTCACAAACTCTCAGAAATACATTGCATGCTACTCCAGAACATGCCAAGACCCTATGGTGAAAGTGAGGGAGTCATGGGAGAGGGACTTGGGACACTGGAGGACGAGGACTGGAACGAGGCGGTGGCGATCCCTAGGGAATCGGTGATAGCATCCCAGTTTCGATTGACCCAATTTAAACTCTTGCACTGCACTTACCTTACTATTTCTTGGGTACTCAAAATGGGCCTAATTCCCATGAGCAGATGCCTATGGTGTGATGCCCCTGCCGAAGACCTTTTACAAATATTTTGGCATTACCCTGTCCTCTCTTGATTCTTGAGTGGGGTGCTGGGTACTTTAGAAGGGATCTTGGGATGCAGGATACCTAGGGATCCTCGGCTAATCCTAATACATATTAAAGAGAACACGGAGGGGAATCGGTTCAGAGGGCATTGCTTTGATTGGGCTTGGTGATTGCTTAAAGGGACATAGCATTGGGGTGGAAGGCCGCTGGTATGGATCACTGCATGGGCCTGGAATGCCCGGTGTACTTAGCGAGGGGATACCCCCAGAAACACCTCAAGATCTGGGAAGGCTGGGCTGACCTTATGGGTATTGCATTGGAACCCTGTCCAACTCCGCGGTGATCCAGTACCAGGGTCTAGCTTCTCTACGGCGCTGCCCTGGATTGCTCATGAAGGGTCTGAGTTGCCTAGGGACTACCTTATTGTGTCTGACTCTAGAGGCACCTTTGTACCTTTGTATTTGCTCCGACTCCCGCAGGAGCGAGATGGCCTAAGGGAAAAAAAGCTCACGGGGCCAATCAAAACACTCAATTTTTAAATTGGCATTCCCACGAGACTCACAGGAGTCCCTTGGCCCAACCGTCCAGATATGCAGATATTTTTAAACATTTGTTACTCCAAAATTACTGAACAGATTTAAACGTCAAAAAGCACAATCTGTGAACCAAGATCTAGGTTCCAGCCAAATTTGGTGTAATTCCGTTCGGTAGTTTTTGCTGTGGCGCTGCTTAAAAAAGTCTATGGAAAATGCGTGGGGAAATTTGTTTTTATCAGCCCCCGCTTAATGGATTACCCAAAAGCTTTCCAGGACGGAGCTGAGGTAAACTTTCTTTTATTTTGGAAAGTTTTATGAATATTTATGAAATGACGCAAAAGTTATTAGCAAAACAAAAAATGCCTTGTCTATGGAAAAGCAATCCTACCTGTAACAAATATATATATATATCTGTGTGTGTGTGTATATATATTACCTACTGGCGGTTGCCAGTAGGTAGTTATAGTTAGGATCTTGTTTCTATTCAAAAAGCGTTTTTTCTTTTGCCAATATCTTTGGTGTCGTTTGACGAATCTTCGCGAAATTTTCAAAACTAATGGCCCGCTCAGGTCAGCTCCTGTCCTGAAAGTTTCGGGTGATTCATCAAGCGGGGGCCGAGAAAAAAGGGGGGTCCCAAAACGCGTTTTCCCAATGTTAATTTCCATAGGAAAAGTTGGAACAGGCTACAGCCCGAACTGCTGAACGGAATTACACCAAATTTGGCAAAAAGGTAGCCCTTGGTTCAGTAAGAGACCCTTTTTTAAATGGTATAAATTCGTTCAGTAGTTCCTGAGAAATTAGAAAAAGAAAAGTTTCGATATCTGAGCACCGAGGAGGGTTCGCGAACCCTCCCGGGCACGAGCTTTACTCTGATTGGCTGCCAACACTCTAATCCAGAGTGTGTTGGCAGCCATCTTGTGACTCGGTAACGGAGTCACAAGAAAAGAGTAAAAAAAAAGGTGAAAAACAAGAAAAGGGGGCAGGGTAGAAAGACCCTGAGCCCCTAGGCCTGCTCAGGGGGTCCAACAATGACCCCCATGGCCAACAAAAGCATTTTTTTTTTCAAAACGGCAGAATTCAAGTTGGGGTCGCAAATCCTGCCACGAAAATAAAAAACAAACGAAGCGCGGATTCCCGCGCTTTGTTTTTGAAAGCCCCCGGGTGGGCCAGGTCCCTGAGGTACTCGCAAATTAATTTGGGGGGCCCATGGGGGCCCCCGCAGCCCTGGGGACTGCCACCTCCCCAGGGCTTATTTAATAAACTGCGGGGGGCACTGCGGCCCCCCGCAGCCCCGGGGACCGCCACCTCCCCAGGGCTGTAAAAATAAATGCGTGGGGGGTTCCCAACCCCCCCACGCTGCCCCGGGGACCGCCACCTCCCCGGGCTAAATTAATTAAGGGCGGGGGGCCTTGCGGCCCCCCCAAGCCCCAGGGACCGCCACCTCCCCGGGGCTATAATCAATAATTAGTGTGGGGGGCTTCAGCCCCCCCCACACTGACCCGGGGACCACCACCTCCCGGGGCACTCTGTAATGAAATGCGGGGGTCCGTTACGGACCCCCGGGCCCTGGGGACCACCACCTCCCCAGGGCTTAAAACGTTGGGAGGGGGGCTGCGCAGCCCCCCTCCTGGAGCCCTTGATGGCCCTGGGGACTGCCACCCCCCCGGGCCGTCTCCTGCAGTGTCCCGGGGTGCCCACCCCCGGGACACTGCTGTTTGCTATGGTAGGGCGGGAGCCGTGCGGCTCCCGCCCTGTCATAGCAAACTCTGCTTCGCTTCATGGAAGCAAGAGCAGGGAAACCTGCCCTTGCTTCTATGAAGCGAAGCACAATTGCTTTTGAGCAAGGGGAGCTGCATGTCAGCAGCTCCCCTTGCTCAAAAGCAATGCCGGCTCCCGCAGGAGGCGGGGAGCCGGCGGGACCATGGGGGCATTGGGGCTCCCCCCACGGTCCCCAACGGAGAGGCCAGGCCCCGGGGGATGGGGTCCCGGGGCCAGAAGTGGCCTTGGAGGGGGGCCATGTGGCCCCCCCCTCCCCTATAATAATTTTTTTTTTTAAAACACGAAGAGGCTGGCCCCGTGGATGTGGTCCCCGGGGCCATAATTGGCCTGAGGAGGGGGTCCACGCGGCCCCCCTCCCAAAACAAAATTTAAAATAAAAGGCTGGCCAGGCCCCGGGGGATGGGGTCCCCGGGGCCATAATTGGCCTCTGGAGTGGGGCCACGCGGTCCCCCTCCCCAAAATTATTAAAAAAAAGAAACAAGGCTGCCAGGCTGTGGTCCCCGGGGCCAAAAGTGGCCCTGGGAAGGGGGGCCACGCAGCCCCCCTCCCATAACAAAAAAAAAAAAAGGAACCGGCAACTCGCCGGAGGCCCCGCCCCCTCCCTGCACCACTCTGCAAACGCGCCCCCTGGCGCGTTGTAAGTTGGGGAATTAATTCCCCTTCAATCCTGAGGGTCCCTGGGGGCTAACTAGCCCACCAGGTACCTCCAGTAAGCGCCACAGAGCTGCGTTGCAGAGAGGTGGTCCGAGGCCACGCCCCTTTTTACACCACTCTGCAAACGCGGTTTCTAGTGCACTGGTGGTGGGGCGATGAGGTCCTCTTGTGTCCTGAGGACCTCAGGACACAAGTGGACATCATCCTCCGAGCAGCAGTGTGCCAGAAGCCGCGTTTGCAGTGTGGTGTAAAAAGGGGCATGGCCTCGGACCACTCTCTGCAACGCAGCTCTGTGGCACTTACTGGAGGTACCTGGTGGGCTAGTTGGCCCCCAGGGACCCTTAGGATTCAAGGGGACTTAATCCCCCAACTTACAATGCGCCAGGGGGTGCGTTTGCAGAGTGCTGCAGGGAGGGGGCGGGGCCTGATATAACAAGTGTGCAAACGCACCCCCTGGTGCGTTGTAAATTGGGGGATTAAGTCCCCTTCAATCCTGAGGGTCCATGGGGCCAACTAGCCCACCAGGTACCTCCACTAAGCACCACAGAGCTGCGTTGCAGAGAGGTGGTCCGAGGCCACGCCCCTTTTTACACCACTCTGCAAACACGGCTGTGTGGCGCTTACTGGAGGTACCTGGTGGGCTAGTTGGCCCCCAGGGACCCTCAGGATTCAAGTGGACTTAATCCCCCAACTTACAACATGCCAGGGGGTGCGTTTGCACAGTGGTGCAGGCAGGGGGCGGGCATGATATAACATGTTAGCAATCCTGCTGTGTGGGACTTACTGGAGGTAATAGGAAGGGTAGTTGGCCGGCCACCAAGGTTGACGTTGGGGGCTAACTACCCCTCCTGTTACCTCCAGTAAATCTCAGACAGTGGGATTGCTAAGAGGTGTTCAGAGGCCACGCTCACCTTTCTCCACCGCTCTGCAAACGTGTCTGCTATGTAATAGTAATTAGCTTTTAAAAAACCTTTGAAATTCACTGAAAAAACCATAGGTTTCAGGGACGTTATAGTTAGAAATTAGCATTTAAAAAACTTTTGAAATTCACTTAAAAAACCATAGGTTTCAGGGACGTTATAGTTAGAAATTAGCATTTAAAAAACCTTAGAAATTCACTGAAAAAAACACAGGTATCAGGGACGTTATAGTTAGTTGGACATTTCACACGTACAAAACCAGAGAAATTCGGCCATTATATTTAGTAGAGATAACTATAACTCGCGCCCCCGCAATGCACTGCTGATGACGTCACATATTACATCACTCATGACATGGTCAGTGACATCACTGATGACATCACTCATGACATCTCAAATGACATCACTGATGACATCACTGATGACATCATCCATGTGATAATCTGATGCACCTCCTCACACCCTAATAAAACCTTTTATACACCCACTCTAAAATACAGAATACCAATATCAAAACCATAGATAGACCAATAGCAGTTACTTCATACCCGCTCAGTGATTCCTAGGTCTACACACACACATCCACTCATTCACCCATACAGTAACTCATACATGCAGTCACTCATCACAACAGCACTATCATATGCACTCATACACCTATACATTCACTCACACACTGCCACTCATCCATAGACTTACTCACACACCTACTCAGTCATGCAAAGAATCAATAACACCCATTTACTCACCTATACAGTTATATACAGACCACCTTACTTATTTATACAAATGCTAACACATACTTACTGTCTTTTTTAATCACTGATACAAGCACACACTCATCCATACAGCCACTCTCACAATCACTCATTCTCACTTATAGTCATTTATATACTCCAACACTCACATATACTGCCTTTCACATAGAAAGTTACTCACACATATTCCACTGAGACATCCATTCACTCGCCAACACACCCATACACACACTCACCCACCCATACAGCCCTTCACAGATACACTCTTGAACCCATACACCCAGTGAATCACACACTCACACATCTATGCACAGAGTCACCCACCCCCACCCACTCACACAGACACTCAGGCACCCATAGAGATACTCAGACAACCAATCAATACCCAATATAAACAGTCATGTAGCTACTCACCAACCCTTACAGCCACTAATACACCAACTGACAGACTGATACAGACATTTACACAGTTTACTCACTAACCCATGCATGCAGTTGCAAGATGGCCGCCTGATAGGAGTTCACCTCCGTGACTCCCGGGTTCGGGACTACTAAATTTGTAGAAATCCCATTGTTTAACCCAGCCACCCACCACTTCCTCGACGATTTCCTGCAACCAATCTCCATGTGATCTTCTACAACTAAAATTGCACTTTTTCTTACCTGTCTGACAAGCGGCAACTTGATGACCCGACTCGCCGACTCGCCGACCTCTGCACGCCTCACCTGGAGTGGACCCTCAGACACTGACCTCTGCAGGTTCGTGGTCCCGACGACTTGCCGACCCCTCCGCTCCTCATTAGCATCGGACCCCCGGATGCTGGTCTCGGCTGGTCCCGATCACTTCTGTGCGTGGCCCTGACTTTTTCTTTCCCGCCGGCAATCACATCTGCGACTTCTGCAGCGGGCCGCCTAGCCTGGCCGGATCTCACGACTCGGTTCGTGGAGAGGCCTGCTCTTTGCGAGCCTAGACTGCCGCGATTGCCTCACTGGACACAGACGATTTCTGTCCGACCTCCGCTCCGGCCTCCTGGTGCCGACATTGCTTGTCCGGCCGCCCCAGCCTCCTGACACCGACGTCGCTTCTCCGGATGCTCCTGCCTCCAGACGCCGTCTCCACTTCCCGGCTGCTCCTGCCTCTTGACGCCGCCTCTGCTTCCTGGCCGCTCCAGCCTCCAGACGCCGCCATTGCTTGATGGCCGCCCCGGCCTCCAGGCGCTGCCATAACCTAACGGCCGCCTCAGCCTCCAGACGCCGCCTCTGATTTGTTTTTCCTCATGCACTGCACTGGCCCAGAGTGACCCTGCGGCCCCCAGATTGCTCCGGTGTTGGGGTGGACTGCGGCATCGCAGAGGCTGTGTTTTGTCTCGCAGCTCCCTCGCACGGGCAGAGTAGCACTAGCGCAGCTACCCATGTGTCCGCTCCCCTGGCCTGCTAACTCTGTTGATAGGGTAAGTGGCTCTTTGAGTGGTGATGGCCCCACCCCCACCTCCTTCTTGGATTATGATTAAAGGCTTTGGGCTGTCCTCTTTGCTTTGCCCAGCCCTCTGAGACACTCCCCTGACATTTGCCTAAAACGGAGGTCTCCCACTATCTCTGGCTGAAGTCCCAGCTCTTCACTACGCTCGGCCTGATGAGTTTTTAACTTTTGACCGGCAGATGCTGGTGTGGTGCCTATCTTCATCCCAGCTCCCCGGACTCTCACTGACTGCCAACTATCTGCCCGCCATTTTGTGACCCTCCTCTTTGCACTCTTACAAAATGGCTGCTTCTCTGATGCATTTCCTGCTCCTGGAACTATTCCTTTCACTGGCTCTCTAATCTGGGCTTGTCCACTACCTTATAATTGCCTCGACTATCTTCGCTCCCCCTAAACCTTTGTTTCTAGTAACAGAGGAAGCTGATTCTTTGTTCTAACCCTGAGCACCATCTAGTGGCTGCAATTAATATCAGAAGACTAGCCAGTTCTTCCCTAATTAAAGGTCCTACATTACCTAGGTTTTTGAGTAATTAAAGGTCCTACATTACCTATGTTTTGAGTAAAAAAAAATTAAAAAAAAGTATAATGTAGATATACCCCCCTGACAATCCTTGGGGAGCTGTCATAACCAATACGCTTGACCCTGGTTGCGTCTCTCTCAGTCCCTTTCCCTTCCGATTGCCTACAGCAAAACTGTTTAATCAGCTAATTTCGACTGAATACTATTTAATCCAATATATTAACCACACCCCAACATACCCGCTGCTATCTACAACTATATGCCCATCTTCACTAACTTACCTCACTCTACTATCTTTATCCCTGAACTGAATATGCTACTCGTAACGTTTTTGTGAATTGTGATAATTTTTTATTATTTTGCTTATGTGCAATCATAATGGTCTACCTCATTTCTGTGCCCGTATTTGATACTAAGCCTTGGTTTGCACCAGTGCCCCACGTATAATCATTTTTGTCTCCCTCACCTATTTCCCCTAGTTATAATTTTAAATTTCATATCTTAATTTTTTATATGTTACATAGCGTATCTTTTTAAAAAAAAGATGCACAGATGCACCTTTACCTCACCTCCCTAGTTTATAATTATTGTCACGCAGATTTATTATTATTGTTATCCCCCCCTTCTCGTTCTACCCCCCCAACCCTTTCCCAGTGAACAATAACTTGCTTTAATGTTTATGCAATGTCTCTGCAATGTTTCCTTTAGATCCTGTTCGTAGGTTTTAAATTGATCTAAACACACTCTCACAAAGTGCGCCTTCCTCCTTATGCCCCCCCCCGGCTTTCACCAGTAACATATGGTTTACTTAACCCGTACGACCCCACAACCTCTAACCTCCTCGAGACTCCTCCCCCTCCTTCTCAATTTTCTTCATCACAGCTGGCGCCACTCCTTCGCTGCCGTGGTTAGCACTACGATTGTCCAATTAAGCATGACTCGTTATTTAACGTTGTCACCTAACGTCATTCTCCCTTATGATCTCCCAAACTCACAAAATGTTGTCTGTCCACCCTGCTATCTAACCCCTCCTCGCGGTTATCAAGAAGCCTCTTCCTAACTAACCCCCCCTGCACTCCTCTGACATTTATCACCCCCCCTTTCTCTCCCTTTTTCCACCCTCGTCACGAAATATCTCTCCACACCCCCTCCCACATTTTTCTCCCCCTTCTCTCCTCAGCCTCCTCCTCCTATCTCCCTGTTTCTTTTTCGCCTTAATACCCCCATTACGCTCCCTCCCCCCCCTTTTTTTCTCTTCCCCCCCTCCACCAACCAGTGTGTCCATCATGTCCCCCCTTAATCCCTCACCCGCGTTCCCAACCAACCCCACTACATCACCCCTTAACACCCCCCTCACCAGACATGGCCCTAACTCATGGTCCATTCCCTACCCCCCCCAATCTCTCTAAAAACGCCAAGAAAAACTTTAAACATAAAGTACTTATCCGACATCCTGAAACCCTCATTGTTGACAACTACTTCAGCCTCACGTCCCCCATAAAAACTAACTACATTTTCTACTCTAAACGCCCCTCCAAATGGAAGAGCATTTTCCTTCGCCATCTCCCAATCGCTACTTCTAACAATATTCCCTACGGTTTCAAACTCTCTACTACACCATCCCCCACCTTTCACGGCGAAATTGACATCTCCATCTTCAAAACTGGAAATATCCTCATCCAAGCCTCTGAACACCACCTTAATATCTTTGAACAGCATTTTAACACTCTGTCCCACCAAATGTCCCTACCTACTCCTCTTCCCACTCCCCCCAAACCACTCCTAACCCTTCTCCTTCCCCCAAATCTCCCCACCAGCCTGTCCCGTCACTCCCCTTTCTGATCCTACCCCCCACTATCTGAACTCACCCCATGACTCTAATATCAATGCTACCTCTCCGCTAAACACGTTCACCCACTCTACTCCCCTTCTCACGTCCTCTACCCCTCAAACTATCCCATCTCTCTCCATACCCATCCCTTACACACACGGCCATATCTCCCCTCTCTCCACCCGCCAGAGCACCTCACTCCCACCGCCACAATGCCCCAATTGTCACCCTCTAGTCCTCTCACCCTCCCCGAACAACTAACCCCCACCCCAAATCAACCCCGATCTAGCCCACCCACCCCCTGCTCCAACTACCTCCACTAATATCCAATCCACCCACACTCCCCTCCCCCAACTTCTGCCAGAACCTGCCATCCCACAGGCTTACATCCCTCCCAGAACAGACCTCCACCCACGACCATCTCCGAAACCTCCCACCCTCCCCCTTCCCACATTACCTCCAGTACGACCCAGTCCTCCCCCACTCCCCGTCTCCCTCTGACGACCGGACCCACACTTCCTCCCCCCACAGTCCTCCCTCTCGCCCACTGCCACAAGACTTCACGCACCCCCTCCAGACTCACCACCCTCTACGAACACTAGACCTCCTTCTCCAACCAACTTAGCACATACCTCACCCCCACCCGCCTCACCCAATACGCCCCAACTCTCTCTCTTAACTCAGACACTCTACAGTATTGACCGCAACATTGCCTCCCTCCTATCTGAGTTAGTCCGTCTTAGAGAGGATGTCACTAACTCCAAATCCTCCATACCGATAACCCACCCTTCTTGGCCCACTTCGCCTCGCACTGGCCCCCCAAAACTCATTAATCCCAAACTCAGTAAAACGACACCACTTCAAAATAATCCTCAGAGACCTTGTCGCGCCCTGAATGACTACTCCACCTCCAAGCTCTCCGACCTCTGCAACTCCTACTCTCCTAAGGCCCCCGTAAGGATGCGGCCTTTCCTCATTCCTCCATCCCTGTCATTATCGGGACCAGCAGAACTCTCTCCTCTCCTTGCTCCCCCAGTCCTCCCCCGCAACCCACCGCTATCTACTCCTGCCCCCCCACCATAATTAACCCCAAGCCCCCGACATGCAAGGATACGGCCCCTCCCCATTCCTCCATCCCTAACATTATCGGAACCAGCAGAACTCTCTCCCCTCCTTGCTCACCCAGACCCCCCCGGCAACTCACCGCAATCCCCTCCTGCCCCCCCACCATAACTAACCCCAAGCCCCTGACATGCATGCTAGTGAACTGCCGCTCAGCCGTTCGTCATGCCACAGAAATTTCCGAAACCATCCTTGGTGAAGATATAGACTTGGCCTTCCTCACTGAAACTTGGCTCAACGATCACTCCACACCTATCCTAGACTTACTCTCTCCCCCCGGATACTCTATCCTTAGAAAAGACAGACCTAAAAGAATAGGAGGAGGTCTAGCAATAATCTTTAAAAACGAACTCCAACTATCCCTAGCCAAAAACTATGACTTCAAAACTTTTGAATACCTTGGAGCAGAACTTAAAATGCAAGGCACCCCCCCAATACGACTACACAACATCTATCACCCTCCAGGTGAACCTCTCCCCTTCGCCGAGGAGATATCTGAACTTCTCTCACAATCGTCCCTTTCGAACTCTAAAAGCCTCTTTCTAGGAGACTTTAACCTTCACTGGAACTTGCCAGACGACCCAACCATCAAACTCCTCAATAACCTCCTTGAGATAAATGACCTCAAGCAACTCTGCCTTACCCCAACCCATTCTAAAGGAGCTACCCTTGACGCCATCATTACTAGCAGTAATCTGGCATCTCTTTCCAACATTATCCCTATTGACTGGTCTGACCACCACCTCATACTGTTCTCGATCTCACCCTTAACCCAACCCGCCCCCTCTAAATTCAACAAAACCACAATATTATCCAGAAACCTTAAACGTATCCCTGCAGGTTTACTGGAGGCTAAACTCCAAGATCAACTCAGTCGCACTCCCCCTTCTCTCAATACAAACGATCTCACTGAACACTACAATAAAACTATCTCTGAGGTTCTAGATCAACTTGCCCCACCCAAACCTAAAACCCTTAAAAACATCCCTTCCAAAACTTGGTACAATCCAGACCTAAACAATGAAAGACGGGCTCTTAGATTGGCAGAAAGAACCTGGAGACAACACCCCTCCCCCTCCAATCTGATCCTACTTCGAACTGCTAGATCCGTATACAAGAAACACATCTTCGCCGAAAAGGCTTCCTTCTTCCGAGCACAGCTCTCCCGAGCAAAAAACAGACCCAGAGAACTGTTCAGCATTATTAGAAATCAAACCTCCCCAGCCCCACCCAGCATGACGGCCACCACTAGCAAATGCGAAGAAATAGCTAACTTTTTTTCGGAAAAAATTGCCAAAATCGACCAATCCTTCACCCTAACCCAAGTCCCCCTAACCCCCTTGGTTCCCCTGACACCACTTCAACACCTTCCCCTCTGCTCACACCCCCTTATCCTCCCCACCCCCTCCTTCTTTAACCCTGTCTGAACTTCCCCCGTCAACACTCAACTCAAAAACAATGCCTCCTGGCTGAATTTCCACTCAGTCTCTGAAATTGAAGTCTATAACATCCTGTCCAAACTTAAACCATCCTCCCACACTAAAGACCCTCTCCCATCTTCCCTCGTCCAAAACCTAAAGCACGTCTTTGTCCCGTACTGGACCAATATCATCAACTTATCCCTTTCATCGGGATGTGTCCCAGTCCCCCTCCAACTCGGACAAATCACACCCATTCCAAAAACCCTAAGGCCGACCCTAATGACTCGAACAACCTCCGCCCCATCTCTAACCTCCCCTTTCTCTCTAAAGCCCTTGAAAAATGTGCCCTTCAACAACTGGATAAACACATTGAGACCTACAACCTACTTGACCCCCTACAATCAGGCTTCCGTAAAGGCTGCAGCACTGAAACTGCATTGCTTAGTATAGTTGATGACATCCACCTTGCCCTGGACAATGGCGAGACTTGCCTACTCATTCTCCTTGACCTCTCAGCGGCATTTGACACTGTCAACCATTCAACACTACTCTCCACACTTAAATCTAGATTTGGTCTTAATGGCACCGTCCTCAATTGGTTCAAATCCTATTTCCAACACAGAACCCAACAAGTAAAAATCCACCACTGCCTATCTAGCCCCACTCCAGTCTCCCTTGGTGTCCCCCAAGGATCCATCCTCTCTCCTGCCCTCTTCAACCTTTTCATGGAACCCCTTACCCTCATTCTCAAACAAGCATGCATTAACCATCACCTATATGCTGACGACACCCAACTCTACTATAAAATCAAATCCCACTCTGATGTTCTGCACCTTAACACCGCCCTTACTAACATACAAAACTGGTTCCATTCCAATCATCTCAAACTCAACCCTAACAAAACGGAAATCATTCTATTCTCTCCTAAAAACAACCCTCTCCCCATCCATACATGGATCACTGACCTTACTGCCCTTAACTGTTCACTCTCCCTCTCCGAATCGGTTAAATCCCTTGGCATCACCCTCGACAGTAAGTTTACGCTCATCTCCCATGTAAAAAACTCGGCCAAAAGCGCACTTTTTATACTCCAACATCTCAAAAAAATCAAACCTTTCATTCCAACGGAAGATTTCAAATCAGTTGTACAATCCCTAGTCCTCTCGAAAATTGACTATGGTAACGCCCTTCTCATCGGCTCTCCCAAAACTCACTTGGCCCCACTTAAATCTGTGCTAAACCTAGCGGTCAGGATTACAACTGGTTGCAAACGCTCTGACCACATCTCGCCGACCCTAAAGTCCCTTAAATGGCTTCCTATTGAAGGCAGATCCTCCTTTAAACTAGCCTGCATCACTCACAAAGCCCTTCATCAAAAAACCCCAATCTACCTTTCAAACAAACTCAAAAAAGCGGGCAGTAGCCGTTCGATGAGAAGCACTCACTCTCTCCTCCTCGTCCCCCCTTTGTTAAAAAAGAAAGCCGCACAATCTCGCTCCTTCTCTGGTAAGGCCCCCAGCATCTGGAATGCCCTCCCCAAAGACCTACGACTGAATCCCTCATACGTCAGTTTCAAAAAAGACCTTAAATTGCACCTGCTCAACAAATATTGGGGCCCATAATCACTCTATGCCCATACTTGCTGTTCGTTCTCTTTCCACCTTAAATCCCCAATGATGCTCCTCTTTCTCCTACCTCTCCTGCACTCCACTAACACGTAATACCCCCCCACCTTTACCCTTCCACACCTCTAGCATCTCCTCAGTTCACCCTCTACTTTAATTTAGCCTACCCTCCCTCCACTCTGGTCTAACCCTTCCGTTTCATTCTAAATATGAATCTAGCTTCTTTCTACTGCTCAAATATTTGTAAATGTTACCAATATACTACCTCCTTTCACTTTGTATCATAACCAAGATATGTTATTTACTTTGTTGCTTAAGCCTATTATCTCTACGCTTCTTCTCGTTGCCATGTGTTTTTGTAACCTATGTTCTATCACCTTCCCAATTGTAAAGCGCTCTGATACCTAAGGGTGAAGCCAGCGCTATATAAAACCTCGTAAATAAATAAAATAAATAAATAAAAAAATTCAGTAAGACACATTTAGTCACTCACTTATACAGTGTCACGCACCTACAAAATCATCCATTCAGACACTTATACACCCACTCATTCTTCAATACACCTTAGCATATATCTATATAAAACATATTTCAACTTTGCAGAAACACACATTCACTGGATGATGTCATCAGTGATGTCATCAGTGATGTCATTTGAGATGTCATGAGTGTGATGTCATCAGTGATGTTACTGACCATGTCATGAGTGATGTAATATGTGACGTCATCAGCAGTGCATTGCGGGGGCGCGAGGTATAGTTATCTCTACTAACTATAACGGCCGAATTTCTCTGGTTTTGTACGAGTGAAATGTCCAACTAACTATAACGTCCCTGATACCTGTGGTTTTTTCAGTGAATATATATATATATATATATATATATATATATATATATATATATATATATATGGACAAATTTCCTTTAAAATAAGAAAGGCACACACACTTCAGGGCTTCTTCTTGTGGTTTATAAAAGCAAAACGCTGAGGCTTGGGACTTTATTAAACTACAAGAAGAAGCACTGAAGCGTTAGTGTCATTCTTGTTTTTTAAGAAGTTTTTTCGTTCATTTATACGAGTTTCACACCGGTCTACAGGACAAGTATTTGAGTAAGGACAGCATATATATATATATATATATATATATATATATATATATATATATATATATATATATATATATATATATATATATATATATATATATATATATATTCTACTGGCGGTCGCCAGTAGATAGTTATAGTTAGGACCTATTTTCCATAGGAATTCCGCAACATTCTATTTGAAATAACTTTGGCGCCGGTTGACGAATCTTCGCAAAATTTTCAAAACTCGTGGGGCGCTCCTGTCCGCTCCTGTCCTGAAAGTCTCGGGGTGATTCGTCAAGTGGGGGCCGAGAAAAAAGGGGGGTCCCAAAACGTGTTTTCCCCATGCAATTTTCCATAGGAACCTTTCATCGCAGCTACAGCCCGAACTGCTGAACGGAATTACACCAAATTTGGCAAAAAGGTAGCCCTTGGTTCAGAGTCGTGCCTTTTGGTTAAATGGTGTAAATCCGTTCAGTAGTTCCTGAGAAATTTGAAAAAGAAAACACATATATATCTGGGCGGAGCCTAAACACACATGTCATCGTGAGATCTGATTGGCTGTCAGCACTTCATCCTGGAATTGCTGGCAGCCATCTTGGGACCAATATAAATGATAGTACCCCATTGAAATGCATTGTAGTGAATCGAAGATTTTGAGGGTTTCCAAAAGGAGAACTATAAAGGGTGATAACAGACTTTAGTTACATTAGAATTCATTTGTTGATGGTACCATACTAATTTCAGGAATTGTGGTGTGTTCTAAGGTGATTTTACCCTGTGAAAAACCTTCTGCTGGGATATCATGAATCGTGTTTGAGAGAAAACTATTTTCACATGCTTGTCCCATACAGTTTTGGAAGGTGCTCCAGAAGCTAAAATGAGAGCATATTTTCTGTAAATTCACATTATCTTTCTCAGTCATGTGAGAATGAAGTCTGACATTCTCAGTAAAACATGTACATCCAACAAGGGCAGAGACTGTCAGTTGATTCCTTTGTGTTCTACTGCAGCTTCCCAGAGTGTTCTAAAGAACAACTAGAGTGCTAACAGCCTTACTTATGACAAAAGTATGGCACACCTGAAGCCATCTTGATTGGAATAAACTGGTAACACTTAAAACATTTAATTTAAAAAGGAACAAAATGATGGGGTTCATTTTGTCATAGAAATTATGGTTAGTGCTGTAGAAAGAAAAATTAGGACATGTTTCAAGTGTGATCTCAAATATCTTCCTGTTATATTTGAACAAGAGCAGCCTGTCAGTTGATGCCTTTGTGTTCTACTGCAGCTTCCCAGAGTGTTCTAAAGAACAACTAGAGCGCTAACAGTCTTACTTATGACAAAATTATGGCACACCTGAAGCCATCTTGATTGGAATAAACTGGTAACTCTTAAAACATTTAATTTAAAAAGGAACAAAATGAGAAGGTTCATTTTGTCATAGAAATTATGGTTAGTGCTGTAGAAAGAAAAATTAGGACATGTTTTAAGTGAAATCTCAAATATCTTCCTGTTATATTTCAACAGGAGCAGCCTGTCAGTTGATGCCTTTGTGTTCTACTGCAGCTTCCCAGAGTGTTCTAAAGAACAACTAGAGAGCTAACAGTCTTACTTATGACAAAAGTATGGCACACCTGAAGCCATCTTGATTGGAATAAACTGGTAACACTTAAAACATTTAATTTAAAAAGGAACAAAATGAGGAGGTTCATTTTGCCATAGAAATTATGGTTAGTGCTGTAGAAAGAAAAATTAGGACATGTTTTAAGTGAGATCTCAAATATCTTCCTGTTATATTTCAACAGGAGCAGCCTGTCAGTTGATGCCTTTGTGTTCTACTGCAGCTTCCCAGAGTGTTCTAAAGAACAACTAGAGTGCTAACAGCCAAACTTATGACAAAAGTATGGCACACCTGAAGTTATCTTGATTGGAATAAACTGGTAACACTTAAAACATTTAATTTAAAAAGGAACAAAATGATGGGGTTCATTTTGTCATAGAAATTATGGTTAGTGCTGTAGAAAGAAAAATTAGGACATGTTTCAAGTGTGATCTCAAATATCTTCCTGTTATATTTCAACAGGAGCAGCCTGTCAGTTGATGCCTTTGTGTTCTACTGCAGCTTCCCAGAGTGTTCTAAAGAACAACTAGAGCGCTAACAGTCTTACTTATGACAAAAGTATGGCACACCTGAAGCCATCTTGATTGGAATAAACTGGTAACACTTAAAACATTTAATTTAAAAAGGAACAACATGAAGGGGTTCATTTTGCCATAGAAATTATGGTTAGTGCTGCAGAAAGAAAATTTAGGGCATGTTTTAAGTGAGATCTCAAATCCTCTTCTATTTCATTAGAAAATTCTGACATGCAGACTGAAACAATCACTTTCAATACCAGCAGTAGACTTCCAGTTAACTCCCTGGTGAGCAGTAGCTTTACTACAGTGATCTAATGAACAACTAGAGTGCTAACATTCTGAATTTATGGCAAATGTGTGACACATCTGAATGCCTTCTTGATGGAATCAAAGTAAAAAACTGAAAGCATTTCCTACTGAGGAGACTGCAGTATATGATGAAATTAGGAAACTTCATAACAAATAAGTCTCCCAAGATGGCCACCAGAGAAAAAAGAGCCCAAATGTAGCACAAATATCACCCAGATGTCGCCCACATATAGCCCAATGACAGAAGTGTGCAAAACACTTTTTATCTTTAGTTTTTCTGCAGTTTTATATAGTGCAAACTGGTCAGGTATTGGAGCGTTACATCTTACTTGGACCCCTTATTGCGTATTTTGCACGAAGTACATGAGATTGATGGATCACTGACAGAATATTGATGAGCAAAATATCGACCTGGCAAAATATCGAGGAAAAAATATAGAATGCCAGAATATCGAATTCCTATCTACAAACAGGTAAGTACAAATATATCGAATCCAAAATATTGTTGTAAAAAATATAGTTAGTCAAAATATCGAATTTTTTAAATGTCTTAAAAGTAATGTAAAATTAATAAAATAATACATATAATTAACTAAAACATACTTAAAAATACTTAAATAACCTTAATATTAATAAATATTTAATGTAAGTTAAAAAAAATAAACATGCATTTGTATTTTTTAATACATATATATATTAACGTAATATTAATAACAAATATTCAATATTTTTAGCGTAGGATAGCGGGAGGGTAAAATGTACTATTCCCACTCCAGTGAGTGCAACAGTAGGGAAAGCGTTGGATAGCGCAAGGGTAAAAATTACTATTCCCACTCCAGTGAGTGCAACAGTAGGGAAAGCGTCGGATAGCGTAGGGGTAAAAATTACCATTCCCACTCCAGAGAGTGCAACAGTAGGGAAAGCGTTGGATAGCGTAGGGATAAAAATTATTATTCCCACTCCAGAGAGTGCAACAGTAGGGAAAGTTTTGGATAGCGTAGGGGTAAAAATTACTATTCCCACTCCAGTGAGTGCAACAGTAGGGAAAGCGTTGGATAGCGGGAGGGTAGAAATTACTATTCCCACTCCGGAGAGTGCAACAGTAGGGAAAGCGTTGGATAGCGTAGGGGTAAAAATTACTATTCCCACTCCAGTGAGTGCAACAGTAGGGAAAGCGTTGGATAGCGGGAGGGTAAAAATTACTATTCCCACTCCAGAGAGTGCAACAGTAGGGAAAGCGTTGGATAGCGTAGGGGTAAAAATTACTATTCCCACTCCAGAGAGTGCAACAGTAGGGAAAGCGTTGGATAGCGTAGGGGTAAAAATTACTATTCCCACTCCAGAGAGTGCAACAGTAGGGAAAGCGTTGGATAGCGGGAGGGTAAAAATTACTATTCCCACTCCAGAGAGTGCAACAGTAGGGAAAGCGTTGGATAGCGTAGGGGTAAAAATTACTATTCCCACACCAGAGAGTGCAACAGTAGGGAAAGCGTTGGATAGCGGGAGGGTAAAAATTACTATTCCCACTCCAGTGAGTGCAACAGTAGGGAAAGCGTTGGATAGCATAGGGTAAAAATTACTATTCCCACTCCAGTGAGTGCAACAGTAGGGAAAGTAATGATTTAATATTTAAATTAAAAAAAAAAATTATCAATACCAATAAAAAATTAATTAAAATTAATTACCAATTACAACATATTTAATAATTAAATAATTATAAATACCAATAAATATTATTTATTACAAATTAATTACCTATTAATAATTAATTAACAACCAATTAATTTTCAATACCAAAAATTAATAAGTAATACAAAATGTTTACCAATTAATAATTAATTAACAGTAAATTAATTATCAATACACAAAAATATTTTCAATAATTATTTAATTACAATTAAATTACTTCCCACCCTATTCCCCTATAAACCCACAACACGCTCCGAATAATAAATTAATACAATTAATATAATTATCAATTAATCAATTAATAAAAATGAATTACCAATTAATACAAATTAATTACCAATTAATAAAAATTAATTACCAAATAAAAATTAATTAACAATAAATTATTAATCAATACCAATAAATAAAATTAAATAATTACTGAATTACAATTAAATTGCTTCCCACCCTATTCCCCTATAAACCCACAACCCGCTCTGAATAATAAATTAATACAATTAATATAATTATCAATTAAAAAATTAATAAAAATTAATTACCAATTAATAAAAATTAATTACCAATTAATAAAAATTAATTACCAATTAATGATTAATTTACAATGAATTATTTATCAATACCAATAAATAAAATTAAATAATTACTTAATTACAATTAAATTACTTCCCACCCTATTCCCCTATAAACCCACAAACCGCTACAGAACTAAAACGCAAAATTAAATTAAAAATAATTAATAATTCCTAAAAATTAATATTTAATTTACTATAATTAAATTACTTCCCACCCTATTCCCCTATAAACCCACAACCCGCTACTGAATTAAATTACGCAAAAATTAAATAACATAAAATTCATTACTTTAAAAAAAATTAAAACATACATTACAAAAATAATACATACTGTTAACACATATACTAACACTTAAAACACTATAAAAAAAATTGATATTTTTAATAACTATATTATGACTGTCTATATTATGACAATCGATATTTCTTACCTGAATTTCGATATTCTGCACCACTATATTTTGGCAATTCGATATTCTGTCCAGTCTATATAAAAACTCGATATTTTGGCAATTCGATATTAAAAATTCGATATTATGTCTGTTCACCGAGATGGATCTTGCGAAACATTGAACTTTACGATTCTGTTAACCTGAAGTTGCTCTGAACCGGGCTTTGTAACACCCGTTTTTACCTACTGGTTTTAATTAATTCTCACTGTATTGTATTAGGAAAGAGGATTTACTGTTTTTATGTACACTTTTATGATCTATGTTTCTAAATCAGATCAAATAATGTTTAATGAATTCTATGGCAGGACGGAGGCGAGGATTATGCATATCTTTCCTCACTTTATTTGCATAGCAGTTCAAAGAAAACGTAACACAACAATCATTAAGCAAAAGACTACACAACCCATGAACCATTAGGGGGGTAGTCTCCAAGGCAACTATAGTCCAAACATATCACAGTCCATCGTATATAATATCGTGACGTTCCTTCCGCTTCCTCTTTCTTCACTGCTCGTCAGTTAAGTGCATTCCTTACATTCTTGGCTTAATCTGACGTTGTTGCTGTTTGTATAGCGGTTTCTTGTGCACGTTATTAGCATTATTGCCTTGGTATTGTTTCATATTCCCTGCGCAGCAGGCTCTTGCCCGAGCGCGTTCTCCCCTCGCAGTTTCTCCCGCTGTGTGCTCTGCGCGCGGTGAGATCCTGTCAGGCGCGTCTGGTCCGAGCGAGGCAGCTCCGTCGAGCGCTCCCGCTGGTCTTTACGCGCGTTTGGGAATCCGGTCACTCCTTTAATGTCCGCTTGATTCCCGACCAACCCTCGCCTAATTTTGACACCGCTACGCGGTGATTTCCCCACACGGCCACGTTAGTGACCAGTGCCACCTGGTGGTGGTAATTGGTATTGCGCCTCAGTCTATTCTTATAACAGCTTCGGGGAAAGCCCAGCTGTTGGAGCACCGGCGAGGGGGCTGTCTTAAGGATTTTAAGGGCATTTGTTCTGTGCTCACACCCTCTGCCATCATGTCTTCTCCAGAAGACCATTTTTACTCGTCCTACCAGGAAGTGGAGGAGGAATGGCCCCCTAACTTCTCCCTCCAGCAGTGGACCAAGCCCTCTCTCTGGCTATTTCTAGGGCGCTGGCTCCTCTTAGGGATCAGGTTGATAAGCTGGCGAAAAGCATCCCTGGGGTGTTCAGTGACCCAGATCTGGTGGTGGCGGGTCCAAGTAGCTCCCAGATGGGGAATAAAAGGGCCGTTAAGCATAACGCGGGGCACTTGGAAGGATTTGATAAACTTACGGAGACCTTCCTCAAGAGTGCGCGAACTGCTAAAACATGCACCCTGCCGGGAGGAGGAGGGGCCCGGAGAAAATTGCGACACTGTCACCACTATTGTAGATCCCGACGGCGGGTTTCTCTTAGAGGGAGAGGGTGTATCGGAGGACGATTTCTCCTCCGATGAGGATAAGGACTCGGGGCGTCCCTGGCGTCCAGAGTCCCACTCCTCTCAGTCCCCGGTTGGGGACGGGGTCTGCTCGGACATGTTCGAGCCTACCCAAATTTACCATCCTAGTTCGGCAGAGTGGACACCTGACGCCAAAGTGGCAGAGTATGTGGTGGGGGAAAGCCATCAACCCCTTGAAAGGGAGGTCAGGAATAGGATGAGGGGAGAATGCCCCATGCCCTCACTGAAGGGGAAGGTGGCACACACGCCTGAAATTGATGAGAAACTATGTACCTTTTTCTCCAAGTATATGAGGGATCCCAAGAAAGGAATTGATAGGTCTTGGACGTGGTAGGGCACTTGACCCAAATTATTCAATTGACGGAGCGTTCCAAAGAGTCAGGATCCCCTTTGTCCACGGATATTGTGGCTGGTTGGGCGCACTACCCTAAACCCTAAAACACTACACCCTCCACTACCCAAACACCACTGCACTACCCTAAACCCTAAAACACTACCCCCAGCACGACACCCTACACTACCCAAACATAACTGCACTACCCTAAACCCTAAAACACTACCACCAGCACGACTCCCTACACTACCCAAACACCACTGCACTACCCTAAACCCTAAAACACTACCCCCAGCACGACTCCCTACACTACCCAAACACCACTGCACTACACTAAACCCTAAATATACCCCCAGCATGACCTCCCACACTACACAAACACCACTGCACTACCCTAAACCCTAAAACACTACCCCCAGCACGACCCCCTACACTACCCAAACACCACTGCACTACCCTAAACCCTAAAACACTAACCCCAGCATGACCCCCTACACTACACAAACACGACTGCACTACCCTAAATGCTAAAACACTACCCACAGCATGACCCCTTCACTACACAAACACCACTGCACTGCCCTAAACCCTAAAACACTACCCCAGCACTACCCCCTACACTACCCAAACACCACTGCACTAACATAAACCCTAAAACACTACCCCCAGCACAACCCCATACACTACACAAACACCACTGCACTACCCTAAACCCTAAAACACTACCCCCAGCACGACTCCCTATACTACCCAAACACCACTGCACTACCCTAAACCATAAAACACTACCCCCAGCATGACCCCCTACACTACACAAACACCACTGCACTACCCTAAACCCTAAAACACTACCACCAGCATGACCGCCTACACTACTCAAACACCACTGCACTACCCTAAACCCTAAAACACTACCCCAGCATGACCCCCTACACTACCCATACACCACTGCACTACCCTAAAGCCGAAAAAACTACCCCCAGCACGACCCCCTACACTACTGCACTACCCTAAACCCTAAAACACTACCCCCAGCACGACCCCCTACACTACCCAAACACCACTGCACTATCCTAAACCCTAAAACACTATCCCCAGCACGACCCCCTACACCACCCAAACACCACTGCACTACCCTAAACCCTAGAAAAGAAACCCCAGCCCATGCCCAATCCCCCTTACCTCTCACTCCTCATGGTTCCTCTCTCCTCGTGGTTCCTGCTTCACGTCATCTCTGAGGGGCGGTGCACGTCGTTGTGAGGAAACGGAACAGCCTCTGTTTCCTTACAACGACATGGATCGTCTACATGTTTTTTAGAATGCATGGTCATTTACCATACATACCTTTACAACAAAATTCGTTATAAAGGCATGCGTGGTAAATGACCATGCATTCTAAAAAATGCTTAGTAATGACTTTCGTGATGTACAACGCATGCGTGGTAATGCATGCGTTGTAATGGTATCGCAAAGTAAAAAAGTCATTGTAACAGCTGTTTACCGATCGAAGCTGGCCCCTGTTCTTCAGTGAGACGTTTATTAGATTAATTAGGAGGAAGGAATGTGGTTTTTTTACCGAAAAGTGCATTCCCGGCTGTTGTTTTGTGAAAGTGTCCGCGTGGCCTGGTTTCACTTCCGGTGAGAGAGTGGAAGAGTCTGTTTGGATCTAAAGGAGTTCTGTTGTTGGACGGGGCCGGCGCAACATGTCATCAGAAAACATAGCTAATGGAAAGCGTCCTCCCTGAAGTGTGGAGCAGTGCCATGAGAGGTCAACGAGTGTGCGTCCCACCGCAGTATGACCGTACCGCGTGACCCATGTGCCGCCTCCAGGGTACGAGAGGCAGAAGCGGCATCGCAGGTCCTCTTGAAGACCGTTGTAGCACTAATTCTACATTTTGGTACTAGGGCATTTTAACTTCGTTGTTCCTGCCAGATACAAAGAGAAGATCCTGTGTTATTCAGTGCCCTCGTTACCTTTTTTGTGGGTTGTGGTGCTTGTCACTTTGCTGCCCCGCCGGTGCACACGACTGGGCACTCCACCTCGTGTGCCATCTGCAGGGCCTCTGCCCTCGGATCACTGATTTCGGTTTCTGGAGTGGCAACATAAACAGTTGCTCCCAAAGGACTAGCCTGAACACTTAGGTGAATATCCCCTGCACCAGCATTCCACGGAAATTCTTTCCTAGCTCTCCCACGTCAACGAGCACGGCTCCGCTCGCGACACCGTATGACGTCATCGGAGCCATAAGAGGACCTCGTCGGCGTGCTGACGTCAGTTCCACCCATTTTTTCCGTGCCACCGAGGCAAACAGGGGACCGAGACATTTTCACATGTATACATAGTATAATAAATATATATATATTCACTGCAAAAACCATAGGTTTCAGGCACGTTATAGTTAGAAATTAGCATTTAAAAAACCTTAGAAATTCACTGAAAAAACCATAGGTTTCAGGCACGTTATAGTTAGAAATGAGCATTTAAAAAACCTTAGAAATTCACTGAAAAAACCATAGGTTTCAGGGGCGTTATAGTTAGTTGGACATTTCACTCGTACAAAACCATAGAAATTCCCCCGTTATAGTTAGTTCAGCTAACTATAACTCGCGCGCCCGCAATGCACTGCTGATGACGTCACATATTACATCACTCATGACATGGTCAGTGACATCACTCATGACATCACTGATGACATCTCAAATGACATCACTGATGACATCACTGAGGACATCATCCAGTGAATGTGTGTTTTTCTGAAAGTTAAATATGTTTTATATATGTATATCTCAAGGTCGATGGAAGAATAAATGGGTATATAAGTGTCTAAATGGATGATTTTTTTGTAAAATTGATTGTATAACTGACTAAGTGTATCTTAGTGAATACATGGGTTAGTGAGTAATGTTTAAATATGAAAATATGTGTATCAGTCTCTCACTTTGTGTATAAGTGGCTGCATGGGTTGGTGAGTAGCTACATGAGTGTCTATATGGGTTATTAGTTGGTTTTTTGAGTATCAGTATGAGTGTCTGAGTGTCTGTATGGTTCGGTGGGGGTATTACTTAGTGCATAGATGCATGAATGAGTGACTCACTGTTTGTATGTGTTGAAGACAGCATGTGTGCAGGACTGTATAGGAGGATGAGTATGTGTATGGGTGTGTTAGTGAGTGAATGACTGTCTCAATAGTGTCTTTATGAGTAACTACATATGTTTTAAACTAGTATATGTGAGTATTGGTGTATATAAGTGAGTATATGTGAGAGTGAGAGATTGGAAGAGTTCCTGTACAAATAAGTAGGTGTTTCTATAAGTGATTGTTTAAGAGAGTAAGTATGTGTAAGTTTCTGTAGAAGTAAGTGTGGTAGTGTGTGTATAACTGTATATGCAAGTAAATGGATGTTTGATACTTTGTTTGCATGTGTGACTATGTGTGTGAGTAACTCTATGGATGAGTGGCGGTGTGTAACAGGATGTATAGGTGTATGAGTACATATGATGAGTGAGTACATGTATGAGTGACTGTATAGGGACTGTTGGTGAATGAGTGGATGTGTGTGTAGATCTTGGAATTACTGAATAGGTGTGTTGTAACTGGTATTGGTATGTCCATTGTTTTGAAAATGTTAGTTTGTATTAGTGTGTGTATCAAAGGTTATATTAGGGTGAGAGGAGGTCTGCCACTCTATCACAAGGATGATGTCATCAGTGGTCATCAGTGATGTCATTTGAGATGTCATCAGTGATGTCATGAGTGATGTCACTGACCATGTCATGAGTGATGTAATATGTGACGTCATCAGCAGTGCATTGCGGATGCGCGAGTTATAGTTAGCTGAACTAACTATAACGGGGGAATTTCTATGGTTTTGTACGAGTGAAATGTCCAACTAACTATAATGCCCCTGAAACCTATGGTTGTTTATGTGAATATATATATATATGCCACCAATCCTGTTAATACCAAAATAACAGGCGCTGACTCCGTGGAGATTTTACACAGGAATTTTAATCCAAAACGAAAGCCTTGACGCGTTTCAACGGCAAGCCGCCTTGTTCACAACATCAGGCACCATGAAAGTTCTTCAAGATATAGAAGAGTCACTCTGCCAGGTTGTCACAGCAACCATGCGTCACAACGAACATAGAAGTTAAACACATGCAGGTAAGAAAACACAGTGAATTGAAAGTAATGAAACTGTTATAGAATAAATCTATATATGCACACATCGTGTGACAAACAAAAATTATAACAATAATTGGCTCTGTAATATACATTTGAGAAGAAAGGCTTGAAATCAGTCAATCCCTCAGAGCCACATCAAAAAGTGTGTGTGCAATTGTTGGCATGGCGCATTACGTCAAAATAATAAAATATCTTGAGTCGCGGGTAACCTAGACTGAAGCACTCTACTACTAGTATAGTATTAAGGCCAATGTTTACCGTGTGATATGAGGGACCCTCAAACTACACTGCGTTGCTTGAGTAGCTAGCCACAGTTGGCCATCAGCAGCGTCGAGGAGCGAGACGGGAATACAGCCCAAGTGGGCATTAATTCGCTTGTGTATTAACTAGGAGTCAGTGCAGGTAGCCAGCTTGAAAGAAAAGAATAGGGAAAACCATATATTAACGTAACGTTAGGTGCCTAAGTGACTAAATATAAGTGAAAATAAAGATAAAAACTGTACATTTTGCCCGGGAGTAACCGGGGAAGAAGAGCGGGGAAAAGCAGCAGGGGCCTACAGGTGTACAGATAGTGCTTCATCAGCATTCATCCCAAACGGAATTTTGGAGTTCATAAGGAGGATGAATCTAGACTCCAGCCTCCTGAGTGCTAGTTGTCTATTCCCTCCCCTTGGGTTCCTTGGGACGGTGTCAATTACAAAGTAAGAGAGATCTTTCGCATAGCCCCCATGGCACAGATTAATGTGTCTAGCCACAGGGTAGTTTGGGTCGTCATTGGATATCACCCTGAGATGTTGGAGAATTCTTACATGTTCTGGGTGTATAGTACTGCCTACGTATTTCTTGTTACAGGTACACTGTAAGATGTAGACTGCAAAGTCACTTTTACAGGTATAGCTTCCTCGAATTTCTAAGGGTGTCTGTCTAAAAGGTGTTGGTACTGTCTTGGTGTTAACCCCATGTCGGCAGGCTTTACATTTAGGGCACCTTTGGAAGCCCCTGTGTGTCTTCAGCCAATCTGTGCCCTTTTTAATCATAGGTGAATTACACACTAATTCATTTCGCAATGATTTTGCTCTCCTGAAAGATATAGGGGGGACTTGGGCAATGTTAGGGCCAATGACTGGATCACTTCTGACAATCTGCCAATTTTTATAAAGGATCTTGCGGAGATTAGTGTGGTATGCATTGTAGCCAGTGATGAGTCTAGGGGTATCTGCTGATATGGTAGTTTTCTTCCTCTTGATATTGGATTGGCTGAATAGCAAGTCTCTTCTCTTGATACGTGAGGCTTTGTCCTGAGCTGTTCTAAGTGTTTCAGAGCTATACCCTCGAGACTCAAGCCTCGAGAATAAATCTTTAGTGGCTACCTTTAGACTCTCTGCAGTGCTGCAGTTGTGCTTCATCCGAAGGCACTGAGCATAAGGAATACTTTCCTTGAGTTTGGTGGGATGGAAGCTGCTCGCATGCAAAATAGAATTGCCCGAGGTTGGCTTCCTGTATGTTCTAGAGTGCAATTCATCGTTTTCTACAAAAACTTCTAAATCAAGAAAGTGTATGGACTCTCTACTTGTGTTACAGGTAAATGACAGATTCAAGTTATTAGTATTGAGATCTAATGCAAATCTGCATGCTGACTTTTCAGACCCCTGCCAAAGGAAAAACAAGTCATCGATATACCGGACATACAAAATGACATTTCAGACATTTCTCTTTTGAAAATGTCCATGAGTACCTGCTCCTCCCACCAGCCCATGTGCAGATTTGCATAGCTGGGGGCGAAGCAGGTACCCATGGCTGTGCCCTGTAGTTGTTTGTAGGTAAGTAGATCAAAAATGAAGATGTTGTTATCAAGGCACCATTCTGTCATATGTTATAGCATTTGTGTGTGCTGATATAAGTGCATGGGTCTCTTGCCAAGGTAGTGTGCCAATGCTCTAAGGCCATCTCTGTGCCTGATACTTGTATAGAGTGCATTGACATCAAGAGTCATAAGTACGTATTGATATTTCCATGCCACATTATAAATCTTTGTCAAAAAATCTCCTGTGTCCCTGATGTATGAGGTGAGTTCACATACAAATGGCTGCAGAAAGGAGTCAATATATCTTGAAGTGTTCTCGAATAATCCCCCTATAGCAGATATGATGGGTCTTCCAGGGGGATTGCTTGCATGCTTGTGTATCTTTGGGATAAGATACAATTGTGGCGTAATGGGATAGTCAGTTTTCAGGAATTCGAATTCTGACTTGGAAATTAATCCTGTGCCTCTCCATCCATATAGTGCTGCATGGAACTTCTCCTTGATTCCTTGAATGCTGGTGGGGCTAACACGACAATAGCATTCTCTGTCTTGGAGTTGTTTTTCTGCCTCCTTCTTGTACATTTCTAAAGACCAAAGCACAACGTTGCCACCCTTGTCAGACCAGCGCACTACTATGTCTTGTCGTTCTTTAATTTTCTTAATTAAATTGGTATACTGTGTCCTGCGATTGTGATTAGTTCTTGTGAAATCGTCGCTTGAATGGATTGCCAGTTGCTTCAGGTCTTTAATCATGTGTTCCGCAAAGATATCAAACCCAACTCTGGGCATATTGGGTAGGAACACTGATTTGGGCTTGTAGGGGGTACATGTACTGCCATAAATATCCATGCCCATTGTAAATGCCAAATCAGTAGGTGAAGTCCCGATTGCTGGTTCACCTGATTGTAACTCATTCATATACTGTAGAAGAATCATGTCCTCTACTGTTAGGTTCGTGGTGGTTTGACCCATTTCCTCATTCTCTTTGGGGTTCGTTGTAGTATTATAAAAATACTTTTGTAACTTTAGTTTCCTGACAAATTGGAAAATATCTACACGGGTCTGTACATAATCAAAGTTTGTTTCCGTGCAGAATGTGAGTCCCAAGGATAAAATCTGTTGTTTTTCATTATTTAGAGCCATATTTGTGAGGTTGATAACTGTGTTGTCATTGTCTTTGTGTATCATTACTTCCTTTGTGTTCGGCTGGCAGTTTGTTTTGCCCCTGTGTTTGTATTGTCTGCCCCAACGTCTGTCTTTTCTTCTCCTGTTACTCGTCCTCTGCCTCTGCCCTTTTGCTCCTGGCGTGGGGGCCGAGGTCGGAGGTGCATTGTGCGCTCCAACCTTAAAAAACCCAATTCCTGTATTACTGAAGGCGCTTTTCTGCTTCCTGTGTTGGTCGCATTCTCCTCCAAGTCTGTGTCGATTTCTGAGCTGAGTTCCGAGCTACTTGGCTGTCATTATCATTGGGGTTCCTGCAACAGTAGAAAGTTGTTGTCGCCTTATGTTCTCAAATTTCTTTGAAAAGGTATATATTTTGCCATTCAAATAGTCATTTTTGTCCCTTTGAAATTTTATTGCTTTTCTTTCTTTTATTGATTGTTCATACTTTTGTAGTCTCTTAACCATTTCTGCTTGCATTTTGGAAACTTCGTCTTGATTTTCAAATTTCTCTAGTTCCTTGTATATAGAATCTATCTTCGCCAGTAAGTTTTCCCGATCGCTGGTGGCATACTTCACTAGTATCTGTAACATACGCTGGGACGACTCCGCACTGTTGTCCGCCCACTCGCGTAACATATTGGAGTCGGGATTTTCGTAGGTGGGCGCTACCAGTATTCTCAAACCCCTAGGAATGCGTCCTACGTCCAGATAACGTCGGAGTGATTTGCACTCCCACCATTTTGAAACTTCCATTTTCCGTGATTTCTCTAGTTCCTGTAGTAACTTCGTGAGATCATTGCCCTTTGAATGCGTTTCCATCTCTCTAATTATTTGCTCTGATGAACCACTCCTGTCATCATTAAATATGTCCACTGCTGCCTTCTCCCGCTCTCTGACCCACTCCTCGGCCATCGTGTGTATATATAGCTGTAAAATGTGAGAAGAAAAGGTTGCCCCCCGGTTCGGAGAAGCACACATCGGTGGGTTTTAATCATCCTTTAATGGAGGTTGTGGCGAGGTGAGTAGGAGACATCCAGGTCCATTTACAACTCCTTACGCGTTTCCGGCTTCACACCCTTGATCACAGGAAATCTATGGAGCAATTCAAAAGACATTGCAGTCACCATTTTATGGAGGGCAGATATGTGTGGCACTGTGAGAAGCGGGACATTTTCATCAACACACTGGTTTTTATTGATGTTTTATAACTTTGGAGTAATGAGAAATCTCACTTGAGACTGATGTTTAAAGTACTATATGTACCATGATGCCTTGCACTTCGGAACGCCCACTGTGGGCGCGTGTATTTGGAAACATAAAATGGTGACTGCAATGTCTTTTGAATTACTCCATAGATTTCCTGTGATCAAGGGCGTGTAGCCTGAAACGCGTAAGGAGTTGTAAATGGACCTGGATGTCTCCTACTCACCTCGCCACAACCTCCATTAAAGGATGATTAAAACCCACCGATGTGTGCTTCTCCAACCCGGGGGCAACCTTATCTTCTCACATTTTACGGCCGGTCCAGCCGTGGGGAGGCAACGCCGCAGGAGCAGCGGACCTGTGGTGATGCCGATGCGGAGTCACCAGTTTGGACAGAGCGGTCCGATGGAGGGCAGATATGTGTGGCGCTGTGAGAAGCGGGACATTTTCATCAACCCATTGTGGGTTTTATTGATGTTTTATAACTTTGGAGTAATGAAAAATCTCACTTGAGACTGATGTTTACACTACTATATGTACCATGATGCCTTGCACTTGCGGAACGCCCACTGTGGGCGGGTGTATTTGGAAACATAGAATGGTGTCTGCAATGTCTTTTGAATTGCTCCATAGATTTCCTTTGATGAAGGGCGTGTAGCCCGAAACGCGTAAGGAGTTGTAAATGGACCTGGATGTCTCCTACTCACCTCGCCACAACCTCCATTAAAGGATGATTAAAACCCACCGATGTGTGCTTCTCCGACCCGTGGGCAACCTTTTCTTCTCACATTTTACGGCCGGTCCGGCCGTGGGGAAGCACCACCGCAGGAGCAGCGGACCTGTGGTGACGCCGATGCGGAGTCACCAGTTTGAACGGTGGGGTCTGATGGAGGGCAGATATGTGTGGCGCTATGAGAAGCGGGACATTTTCATCAACCCACTGTGGTTTTTATTGATGTTTTATAACTTTGGAGTAATGCGAAATCTCACTTGAGATTGATGTTTACAGTAGTATATGTACCATGATGCCTTGTACTTGTGGAACGCCCACTGTGGGCGGGTGTATTTGGAAACATAAAATGGTGACTGCAATGTCTTTTGAATTGCACCATAGATTTCCTGTGATCAAGGGCGTGTAGCCCGAAATGCGTAAGGAGTTGTAAATGGACCTGGATGTCTCCTACTCACCTCGCCACAACCTCCATTAAAGGATGATTAAAACCCATCGATGTGTGCTTCTCCGACCCGTGGGCAACCTTTTCTTCTCACATTTTACGGCCGGTCCGGCCATGGGGAAGCACCACCGCAGGAGCAGCGGACCTGTGGTGACGCCGATGCGGAGTCACCAGTTTGGACGGAGCGGTCCGATGGAGGGCAGATATGTGTGGCGATGTGAGAAGCGGGACATTTTCATCAACCCACTGTGGTTTTTATTGATGTTTTATAACTTTGGAGTAATGAAAAATCTCACTTGAGACTGATGTTTACACTACTATATGTACCATGATGCCTTGCACTTGCGGAACGCCCACTGTGGGCGGGTGTATTTGGAAACATAGAATGGTGTCTGCAATGTCTTTTGAATTGCTCCATAGATTTCCTGTGATGAAGGGCGTGTAGCCCGAAACACGTAAGGAGTTGTAAATGGACCTGGATGTCTCCTACTCACCTCGCCACAACCTCCATTAAAGGATGATTAAAACCCACCGATGTGTGCTTCTCCGACCCGGGGGCAACCTTTTCTTCTCACATTTTACGGCCGGTCTAGCCGTGGGGAAGTACCTCTGCAGAAGCAGCGGACCTGTGGTGACGCCGATGCGGAGTCACCAGTTTGGACGGTGGGGTCTGATGGAGGGCAGATATGTGTGGCGCTGTGAGAAGCGGGACATTTTCATCAACCCACTGTGGTTTTTATTGATGTTTTATAACTTTGGAGTAATGAGAAATCTCACTTGAGACTGATGTTTACAGTACTATATGTACCATGATGCCTTGCACTTGCGGAACGCCAACTGTGGGCGGGTATATTTGGAAACATAAAATGGTGACTGCAATGTCTTTTGAATTGCTCCATAGCTTTCCTGTGATCAAGGGCATGTAGCCCGAAACGCGTAAGGAGTTGTAAATGGACCTGGATGTCTCCAACTCACCTCGCCACAACCTCCATTAAAGGATGATTAAAACCCACTGATGTGCGCTTCTCCGACCCGGGGGCAACCTTTTCTTCTCATATATATATATATTACCTACTGGCGGTCGCCAGTAGGTAGTTATAGTTAGGACCTATTTTCCATAGGAAATTTACAACATTCTATTTCCAATAACTTTGGCGCTGGTTGATGAATCTTCGCGAAATTTTCAAAAGTTGTGGGGCGCTCCGGTCCGCTCCTATCCTGAAAGTCTCGGGGTGATTCATCAAGTTTTTGAGTGTGTGTATCAAAGGTTATATTAGGGTGAGAGGGGGTCTGCCACTCTATCACAAGGATGATGTCATCAGTGATGTCATCAGTGATGTCATTTGAGATGTCATCAGTGATGTCATGAGTGATGTCACTGACCATGTCATGAGTGATGTAATATGTGACGTCATCAGCAGTGCATTGCGGGCGCGCGAGTTATAGTTAGCTGAACTAACTATAACGGGGGAATTTCTATGGTTTTGTACGAGTGAAATGTCCAACTAACTATAACGCCCCTGAAACCTATGGTTTTTTCAGTGAATATATATATATATATATATATATATATATATATATTATCTACTGGCGGTCGCCAGTAGATAGTTATAGTTAGGACCTATTATCCATAGGAAATCCGCAACATTCTATTTGAAATAACGTTGGCGCCGGTTGACGAATCTTCGCGAAATTCTCCAACTTGTTGGGGCGCTCCGGTCCGCTTCTATCCTGAAAGTCTCGGGGTGATTCGCCAAGCAGGGGCCGAGAAAAAAGGGGGCTCCCAAAACATGTTTTCCCCATTCATTTTTCCATAGGAACCTTTAGTCGCAGCTACAGCCCGAACTGCTGAACGGAATTACACCAAATTTGGCAAAGAGCTAGCCCTTGGTTCAGTGTCGTGCCTTTTGCTAAAATGGTGTAAATCCGTTCAGTAGTTTCTGAGAAATTAACAAGTAAAATCACATATATATCTATGGCCGCGTCGGATCCGCGTACCCTCAGCGCACCCTGCGCGCACCATCCCGATCACGAGCTGGATGCTAATTGGCTGTCAGCTGGCTGTCAACATTCCGAATCAGGAAGTGTTGGCAGCCATTTTGTGCCTCGGTAGAACCGAGGCACAAAAACAAGTGCGCAAAACGCACAAAGGGGGCAGGGTAGAAACACCCTGACCCCCTGGGCCTGCTCAGGGGTCCCACAAGGACCCCCTGGGCAGAAAAGCATTTTTTTTCTAAATCGGCAGGATGCGCTCAGGGTGCGCGGATCCTGCTGAAAAAAAAAAAAACGAAGCGCGGTCTCCCGCGCCTCGATGGTATTTTGCCCCCGGGTGGCCCAAGTCCCGGGGGCATGCGGGGGTTATTTAGTTGTAATGTGGGGGGCCTCTAAGGCCCCCCCAAGCCCCGGGGACCGCCACCCCCCGGGGCATTATTAAAAAAATGGTGCGGGAGGGCTCTTTGCCCTCCGGCTGCCCCGGGGACCGCCACCCCCCGGGGCTTCTTTATTTTTATTTTTTTAACCTGTGTGGGGGGGCTCCAGCCCCCCCACATGCCCCGGGGACCGCCAGCTCCCCAGGGCACTAAAGATTTAAATATGGGGGTCCGTTACGGACCCCAGAGCCCCGGGGACCACCACCTCCCGGGGCTTTGAACAAGCTGGGAGGGGGCAGCGCGGCCCCCTCCTGGAGTCAGTGATGGCCCTGGGGACCACCACCCCCCAGGGCCAGCTCCTGCAGTGTCCCGGGGTTCCTACCCCCGGGACACTGTAGTTTGCTATGACAGGACGGGAGCAGGAAACCTGCTCTCTCTTTCAAAATGCAAACCCAATTGCTTTTCCACACGGGGAGCAGCATGTTAGCTGCTCCCCATGTGGAAAGCAATGCCGGCTCCCGCAGGAGGCGGGGAGCCGGCTGGGACTGTGGGGGATTGGGGACCCCCCACAGTCTCCAACGAGAGGCCAGGCCCCGGGGGATGGGGTCCCCGGGGCTATAAGTGGCCCGGGAGGGGGGACACGCAGCCCCCTCCCCAATTAATGAATTTTTTTTTAAAAAGGGCAATGCCGGCCCCGGGGGATGGGGTCCCCAGGGCCTTAAATGGCCTGAGGGGGGCCACGCAGCCCCCCCCCATAAAAAAAAAAGAAGAAAAAAACAGCATCATGCCGGAGGCCCCGCCCCCCTCCCTGCAGCAGTGTGCAAACGCGCCCCCTGGCGTGTTTTAAGAAGGGAAGTAATTCCCCTTGCATACTGGGGGTCCCTGGGGCCAACTAGCCCACCAGGAACCTCCAGTATGCGCCAGGGGCTGTGTTGCAGAGAGGTGTACAGAGGCCATGCCCCTTTATACACCTCTCTGCAACGTAGCTCTGTGGCGCTTTTGGAGATACATGGTGGGCTAGTTCGACTCCAGGGACCCTCAGGATTCAAGGGGACTTAATCCCCCAACTTAAAACGCACCACGGGCGCGTTTGCACAGTGGTGAAGGGAGGGGGCGGGGCTTCAGGTAACATGTGTGCAAACAGGCCCCGTGGCGCATTTTAAGATGGGGAATTAAATGCCCTTCAATCCTGAGGGTCCCTGGGGCCCAACTAGCCCACCAGGTACGTCCAGAAAGCGCCACAGAGCTGCGTTGCAGAGAGGTGTAAAAAGGGGCGTGGCCTCTGAACACCTCTCTGCAACGCAGCTCCTGGCGCATACTGGAGGTACAGGGTGGGCTAGTTGGACCTCAGGGACCCTCAAGATTCAAGGGGACTTAATCCCCCAACTTAAACGCGCCACGGGCGTGTTTGCAGACATGTCACCTCAGGCCCCACCCCCTTCCTTCACCATTGCGCAAATAATCCTCTAAAATCAGCCGAACTACGAATTCCGATTTACTCACCTGTTATCAGGAGAGACCTCAGTGCTGCATCTTTGAGCCCAGTACTGATCCTGAAAAGTAATTCTAACCGTACTTACCAGTAACTTGAATTTCCTTCCATAGGCTAACATTGACTGGTTTCACTTGGAAATTCTTCTAAGTGTGAAGTTTTGGAACTTTATAATATTCCTCTAAAATCAGCCGAACTACGAATTCCGATTTACTCACCTGTTATCAGGAGAGACCTCAGTGCTGCATCTTTGAGCCCAGTACTGATCCTGAAAAGTAATTTTAACCGTACTTACCAGTAACTTGAATTTCCTTCCATAGGCTAACATTGACTGGTTTCACTTGGAAATTCTTCTAAGTGTGGAGTTTTGGAACTTTAAAATATTCATCTAAAATCAGCCGAACTACGAATTCCGATTTACTCACCTGTTATCAGGAGAGACCTCAGTGCTGCATCTTTTAGCCCAGCACTGACCCTGAAAAGTAATTCTAACAGTACTTACCAGTAACTTGTATTTCCTTCCATAGGAATCCATTGTCTGGTTTTCAGCAGAAAAGTTTCAAAGTGTCAATTTTCACAAACTACAAATATTCCTTAAAAATCGCCTGTATGACTTAAACGCATTCTTTCAACTATTTACAGGAGATGCACCAGTGCTGGATCCAGGATCCACCACTGAGTAAGAAAAAGTAACGATAACACTACTTACCTGCTAAGTGAATTTCCTCCCATAGGATAACATTGGTGATTCTATGTGAAAAAGTTTCTAAGTGTCAACTTTTAAAATACAATAATGTTCCTTAAAAATCACTACTGTAACCAAAACGCTTTTACTCAACTGTTTACAGGAGATGTCCCAGGACTGAGTCTAGGATCCAGTCCTGTGGTTAGAAAAGTAATCCATAAAGTAACTAATTGCATTTAACTAGAAATTCCCATTGAGCTCAATGTTGCATTGTGTTTGAAATTGTGTTGCCCACTGCAACAACTGTAACTACTGTACTTAAAAGTCTATTGCCTATTTGCAAAGTATTTAAACTAAAGTAATTGATTGTGAGAAAGTATATTTTGTAATGTAATGTATAATGTAATTACAATGTAATTTAAAAAATAAAATATCTAAAAATAAATAGTTTAAAAAAATGTAGTAAATCAGTATCAAAAAAATAAATATAACAATTTATACATTTAAAAATTTCCATTTACAAAACCTTTGAAATTCACTGACAAAAACCATAGGTTTCAGACATGTTATAGTTAGGAATTAGCATTTAAAAAACCTTTGAAATTCACTGAAAAAGCCATAGGTTTCACGCACGTTATAGTTAGAAATTTGCATTTAAAAACCTTAGAAATTCACTGAAAAAACCATAGGTTTCAGACACGTTATAGTAAGAAATTAGCATTTAAAAAACCTTTGAAATTCACTGAAAAAACCATAGTTTTCACGCACGTTATAGTTAGAAATTAGCATTTAAAAAACCTTTGAAATTCACTGAAAAAACCATAGGTTTTATGGACAGTTATAGTTAGTTGGACATTGCACTCATACAAAACCCGTGAAATTCCCCCGTTATAGTTAGTTCAGCTAACTATAACTCGCGCCCCCACAATGCACTGCTGATGACGTCACATATTACATCACTCATGACATGGTCAGTGACATCACTGATGACATCACTGATGACATCACTGATGACATCTCAAATGACATCACTGATGACATCTCAAATGACATCACTGATGACATCATCTACGTGATAATCTGATGCACCTCCTCACACCTTAATATAACCTTTCATACACCCACTCTAAATTACAGACTGCCATTCGCAAAACCATAGACACTCCAACACCAATAACTACATACCCACTCACTGATTCTTAGGTCTACACACACATCCACTCACTCACCCGTACAGTCACTCATACTTACGGTCACTCAGTACAGGACTATCATATGCACTCATACTCCTATATAGACACTCAAACACCGCCACTCATTCATAGAGGTACTCACACACCTAGTCAGTCATGCAAATAATTAAACACACTGCCATTTACTCACCTATACAGTTATACACACACCAGCTCACTTACTCATACAAACACTAGCACATTCTTACGCTCTTATACAATCACTGATACAAGCACACACTCATCCATACAGTCACTCTCACAATCACACACTCTCGCTTATAGCTATTTATATACTCCAACACACATATATACTGCCTTTCACATATGTAGTTACTCACACATGTACCACTGGGACATACATTCACTCACTAACACACTCTTACACACACTTACCCACCCATACAGTCTATCACAGATGCACTCTTGAAACCATCCACCCAGTGAATCACCCACTCACACATCTATGCACAGAGTCGCACACACCCCACCCACACAAACACTCAGGCACCCATACAGATACTCAGACAACCAATCAATAACTCATATAGACACTCATATAGCTATTCACAAACCCATGCACCCACTTACACAGCAACAGACAGACGGATACAGACATTCACACAGTTTAGTCACTAACCCATGCATTCAGTAAGATACGTTTAATCACTCACTTATAGAGTTAGTCACGCACCTACTAAATCATCCATACAGACACTTATACACCCACTCATTCTTCAATACGCCTTTCCCTATATATATTAAAAATATTTAAACTTTACAGAAACACACAGTCACTGGATGATGTCATCAGTGATGTCATTTGAGATGTAATCAGTGATGTCACTGACCATGTCATGAGTGATGTGATATGTGATGTCATCAGCAGTGCATTGCGGGGGCGCGAGTTATAGTTAGCTGAACTAACTATAACGGGGGAATTTCACGGGTTTTGTACGAGTGCAATGTCCAACTAACTATAACTGTCCCTAAAACCTATGTTTTTTTCAGTGAATTTGTAAGGTTTTTTAAATGCTAATTTCTAACTATAACGTGCCTGAAACCTATGGTTTTTTCAGTGAATATATATATATATATATATGTATATATATATATATATATGTGTGTATACGTATATCTATATGTGTGAGTATATATATACGTATATCTATATGTGTGTGTGTGTATATGTATATGTATATGTATATGTATATGTATATGTATATCTATAACTATATAGTGATCCAGGCCATGTGATCAAGGCCCTGCGAGGCCGAAATGCGTCAAGGCAGCACAGCACACGTAATAAATTACTGGCACAAAGAAAGTGGAGTCTGTTCCGTTTTTCGATTCAGCATTGCAGGAATTGTTGGGAAAAGGGTTTCTCACTATAAATATATATATACACATATATATATGCATAAGAAGGTCTCTCCTAGGTTCACAGAAAGTATGTCCAGCCACTCCAGTACTGCGGTTTAATTATCCAATTTTATTTGGCAAATGTGGATTATGCATTTGCCAAATTTGAGTAAGACAGCATTTGCGCAGGCGGGGAGGTTATGCGCTAAAGAAATACAAGCCAGCAGTGATTTAGTAATAGTCACGCACGGCGGACAACAAATATCCAGGCATGTCAGATGATGCAATGCGGGAAAGGGAGGCGGCGGCTGAAGAGCTGTTCAATAATTTACCTAGTACGTCAAACAGAGCACAGCAACGAGATACAGGCACAACTAATAAAGAGACTGACTGCAAGTCACTTTTAAGGACACTAGAGAAATTTTGCGTAATGAAATGACAAAATGGTGGGAGCAAAAATCCCTCCAAAAATATGAGGAAGCAGGAAGAGTCCCACGGGGACTTCGCATCTTACTGGCCCCAAGCTTTGATAACCCCAACCCAAAAATGCTAAGTGAATGGGCAGAAAACAACCTGATGGCATCTATGAACCTTGTCAGAATACTGATTAAATATGCCCAAATCGATCGTGAGGAACTACTGAAGGAAATAGATAGAATTAATGAAGAACTAAGCAAATCTGATGCAAAGGATGTTATAACCAAATCTAGAAAAGAAATCCAAGAAAGATTAAAGAAACAAGAGGACAAGATCAAAATCAGAAAGGCCCACAAATTTGCCAGGGATAAGGTAGATTACGAATTGGGGCAAGTATTTACTTTCGCGCGGAAGTGTGACAGTGCAAAGAGGATGAGGATGAACAACATGTCCAAACCAACCACACTCACACCAACAACTGAATCATTGGGCAATGAGAATGCCATGTCATCCACTTCTGACTTAAGCTCAGCAATCACTGAATCTGAATCAGAGGATGGGGGTTCCAATATGATCCACATGTCAGGCAAAAGAAGGAAATTAAGTCTAGCTGAGGAGCTGGATTTTTTAACTTTAGTCCGCAGACAAACCCTGTGGCCACAGAACCAAAAGAGGCTAGGAGAAATCGCAGGAACAAAAGGAGAAGAGCCAGGCAAAAACTACGGAAATGCAAAAACCAAGAAACCCCAATGGCGCAAGAGACAGGGCAAAACGACAACACAATAGTCAACTTATCAACAATGACGTTGACAAAGGCAGAAACACAACTGCTATCACTTGGCCTATCGTTTTGCCCTGAAAGCAATTTTAATTATGGTAGTACTAGAGTGGACATATTCAAATTCATCAGAAAATTAAAACTAAAAAAGTTTTTTACCATCAAGGAAGGCACCAGCCAAGCAAACAAAGCATTAGGCACGAATAGTTCTGCTAGCAACAGCCTTCAAGTATCTGATGCATCTACTCTTCTCACCATGTACGAATTAAGCGATGGGGTCAGCACAGAGGATCCAATACAATCTAGTGCAGGATCTACACAAGAAAGATTACAAACACTGGACGTTGTGCAACCTAGTGCGGGTAGCAGCCCTTTTAAACCAAAATCGACATTTCTACCAATGATGCCACAGGACGCCATTGATATATTTCACGAACGAGTTTTGGATGACCTCAAAAAACTCAATCACAAAGTACAACATAGACAACAGAAAACTAAATATCAAGATAGCCAATATCAAACCCTAATGAAGAAACTTAACAACAATTATGAGATCATAATTAATAAGTCTGATAAGGGCAGAAACATCGTCATATGGCCCAGACAGGAATATATCCAGGAAGCATACAACCAACTGAAAAACAAGGAATGCTATGAAAAACAAGTCTCAAGGAATACAACAAAGCAAAAGAAGGCTTAAAAAGGGACTTGCTACAGTGGAAAAGACAAGGGCTGATTTCTAAAGAAGAATATAAACTTTATGCACAACGAATTCCCTGGGCTTCCCACAATTTATTTTATTCCTAAAATTCACAAAAAGAGAACACCTATTCCTGGAAGACCAATCATCTCAGCCATAAAGGGTATCTGTGAAAATATCACGCAGTAGGTGGACTATTATCTACAAGAGCATGTTCAGAGACTCCCCACGTATATCAAGGATACTGGTGACTTTTTATCTAAACTAAAACAAATTGAGTGGACAGAAGGACTACTGCTGATCACGTTAGACATTGAATCGTTGTATACGAGCATTGATCATCAAGTAGGTATGACAGCAGTTAAGCACTTCTTAGACACCAGGTCCTTGGTAAACTATAATCATAATATAATGTTGATGGAACTCATCAGGTGGTGCCTGTTCAATAACGTTTTCCTTTTTGGGAAGGAGGTGTTCAGGCAAAAACGGGGAGTAGCTATTAGAGCCTGCTTCTTCCCCAGCTATGCCTGCTTACATGTTGGCAGGTGGGAGGAGCAGGTTCTAGAATATAACACATAGAAATGTATTCCACACATGTCATGCACTGGCTAAGGTTCATAGATGATGTTTTTATTATTTGGAGAGGAAATCATGAGAGTGCAGTAGAATTCATTAGAAATATCAATACTAACAATATTAACCTGAAATTCACTTCACATATCAGTGAGCTGAGTATAGATTTCCTGGATGTGAGGGTGTATGTGTCCAACATGAAACTTGAGACGACACCTCACCGCAAAACAACTGCAGGCAACACAATACTGCACGCAAGAAGCTCCCATCCCAAACATTTAGTTAAAAGTATCCCCTTCGGCGAATTCCTGAGGCTTAAAAGAATATGCAGTACTACATCAGAATTAGACTAATGCATGCAGGAAGCCAAGGAAAGATTTAAAAAGAGAGGATACAGTGACAAGATCATAAATGAGGCCGCCAACAAAGCTAAGACCAGAACGAGGGAGTCCCTGTTACAACAAGATAGCATGGTAACAGACTCCGATCAGGATCTGACGGCACAAGAAACATCCATCAATATAGATGAGACTATACCCTGACTCATTACCACGTATAACAGTCAAGAGAGGCAAATTAGGGTGATTGTCAAGAGAAATTGGCCAATTTTGCTTACAGATGGTGTTAAGGCACCTAGACTACCAGTATCACCAACGTTTACCTTTAGAAGAGCACCTTCTATGAGATCTCAGTTAGTAAAAAGCAACCCAGAGATAAGCCAAAACATCACCTGGCTTAAACCCAAGAGAGGTTTTTTTAAGTGCTCATCATGCAGGGCTTGTAAATTTGGGGTCAATACTACACATTATATGACACCCTTCAGCCCCACGAAGGTAGCGATTAAGGGAAACTTCAACTGTCGAACTGAGTATGCAGTGTACATGCTCACCTGTACTTGCGGCTTGAGATATGTTGGGAGTACCAAGCTGCAGGTACACGTGAGGATACTCCAAAACTTAAGGGCCATAGTAAACAACGATGCCACATACCCGGGGGCATGCCACTTTAATGCGGAACATAATAATGACCTCAGCTGCCTGAATTATTTTGTCATTGATGCCATTCCGACTCTCAGATGAGGTGGGAATAGAGAGCGACTATTACGTCAGTTAGAGTCACGTATGATCCTAGAATTAGACAGCAAGACACCGCAAGGATTGAACAATAATGAGGACCTTCATAACTTTCTATAATTACAGTCCATTATACATCTCGGGAGGGCAGTATCAGTACACACACCATCATGTGATTTCTCTAGAAACAAGTCCACATACCAGTCTTTTACAAGTTTTTCTTGTCATAGTGTATGAGACGTTATGAACTAGGTAATATGACACATGCGATGGAGATATTATGTCAACTGTAAGCTTGCCGCCTAACCATCAATTTGATTTTTTAACCCCAAACAGCTTTATATACTTATAGCATATATTTTTTAGAGGTGTGTAAAAATGGAGAAATTTTTTTTATAAAAAAAGATTTGCACACATTCATATTTGCACTAAATACACTAGGCACTTTAAAGCACTATGCACTAATAGGAAAGCTAGACAGCACTCAAGCACTTTTTCGTGGACTATCAGGCGTATTTTGCACATATAATGCTGCTAAGACTTATATTTTGGACTTCTTTAAAATGAAATTAGGTCGGTCAATGTACCAATATGAAAGGCGTATCTGACAATGTATTGTGTCAAATAAGGAAACAAACTGTATTAATGCATTTAGGCGGGAAGTTTTAAACTTATACAGTTCCCTGACAACACAAGCAAAGTACAGAGTCGTTTTAACTACGGTAAAAGAAAGGAAAAGAACCTGTTTTATTTATTTATTTTTTCTATTTTTAATGTATTACGAATATGTATCAATTCATGATTGTATTTAAACAGACAGTTTTAAGATGCATGATGGTTTTTACATTTGCGTATGCAATAGTAGTCTGTTCTCACACTGGTGCCATATGTGTGAGTAAGCAAGCATTCTAGCTGTTATGTCAGTCTGTTTACCATGTCCATGAATTAAGTGATCACGTGACACAAGGGGGTGTGTACTAATAGTTAATGCCGCAGAGCGTTTTGTTATGTGATCAAGGTCACTTGCTGACCGAAACGCGTTATGATACTGGATTTGCAATAAAAAGCGGAAGAAACAAGAGGAGTTTGTGCCCTGTGTCTTCAATACAAGGAGGTGAAAGGGTGCTTTTGGTGATTTCATATATATATATATATATATATATATATATATATATATATATATATATATATATATATATATATATATATTGCCTACTGGCGGTCGCCAGTAGGTAGTTATAGTTAGGACCTAGTTTCCATAGGAAAAGCGTTTTTTGTTTTCCCAATAACTTTGGCGCCGTTTGACGAATCTTTGCAAAATTTTCAAAACTAGTGGCCCGCTCAGGTCAGCTCCTGTCTTGAAAGTTTCGGGGTGATTTGTCAAGCGGGGGCCGAGAAAAAAGGGGGGTCCCAAAACACGTTTTCCCCATGTTAATTTCCATAGGAAACTTTAGACAAAGCTACAGCCCGAACTGCTGAACGGAATTACACCAAATTTGGCAAAAAGGTAGCGCTTGGTTCAGAAAGCGACCTTTTTTTTAAATGGTGTAAATCCGTTCAGTAGTTCCTGAGAAATTAAAAAAAGAAAAGGTTTCTATATCTAGGGCAGCGGCGGGTTCGCGAACCCTCCCAAGCACGAGCTTCATTCTCATTGGCTGCCAACACTCCAAACCAGGAAGTGTTGGCAGCCATCTTGTCAGTAGTGGTCGGTGGTGGGAGTGCCGCCGGGCGCTGACGTGGGGCGGGGGAGGGGCAGGGTGGGCTGGTAGTAAACTACGGATTACAGGAGATTACAGGTAAGTACACATTTAAATAAATAAAACTAATTTCGTTTCTTGCGCTGCATCGTCAAATGCCACAGAGCTGCATTGCAGAGAGGTGTAAAAAGGGGCATGGCCTCGGACCACCCCCTCCCTGCACCACTGTGCAAACGTGCCCCCTGGCACGTTTTAAGTTGGGGGATTCATTTCCCTTCAATCCTGAGGGTCCCTGGGGGCCAACTAGCCCACCAGGTACCTCCAGTAAGCGCCACAGAGCTAAATTGCAGAGAGGTGTTCCGAGGCCACCCCCCTTTTTACACCACTCTGCAAACGCGGCTTCTGGGGCACTGCTGGTGGGGCGATGAGGTCCTCTTGAGTCCTGAGGACCTCAGGACACAAGTGGACTTCATCGTCCGAGCAGCAGTGCGCCAGAAGCCGCGTTTGCAGCATGGTGTAAAAAGGGGCGTGGCCTAGGAACACCTCTCTGCAACACAGCTCTGTGGCGCTTACTGGAGGAACCTGGTGGGCTACTTGGCCACCAGGGACCTTTAGGATTCAAGGGGACTTAATAGGGAAGTTATAGTTAGAAATTAGCATTTATAAAACCTTAGAAATTAACTAAAAAAACATAGGATTGAGGCACATTATAATTAGAAATTTTCATTTAAAAAACCATTGAAATTCACTGAAAAAACCATAGGTTTCAGGGACGTTATAGTTAGAAATTAGCATTTAAAAAACCATTGAAATTCACTGAAAAAAACATAGGTTTCAGGCACGTTATAGTTAGAAATTAGCATTTAAAAAACCTTAGAAATTCACTGAAAAAACCATAGGTTTCAGACACGTTATAGTTAGTTGAACATTTCACTCTTACACAACCATAGAAATTCCTCCGTTATAGTTAGTTCAGCTAACTATAACTCGCGCCCCCGCAATGCACTGCTGATGACGTCATATATTACATCATTCATGACATCACTGGGCCGAAAAAAAAGGAACCTTTAGTCGCAGCTACAGCCCGAACTGCTGAACGGAATTACACCAAATTTGGCAAAGAGGTAGCCCTTGGTTCAGTGTTGTGCCTTTTGCTTAAATGGTGTAAATCCGTTCAGTAGTTCCTGAGAAAATCAAAAGTAAACTCACATATATATCGATGGCCGAGTAGGGTCTGCGTACCCTCCCGATCACAAGCTGCATGCTAATTGGCTGTCAAGTGGCTGTCAACACTCCAAATCAGGAAGTGTTGGCAGCCATTTTGTCCCTCGGTAGAACCGAGGGACAGAAACAAGTGCGCAAAGCGCAAAGGGGTCAGGGTAGAAACACCCTGACCCCTAGGTCTGCTCAGGGGTCCCACAAGGACCCCTGGGCAGAAAAAGCTTTTTTTTTTTTTTTAAATCGGCGGGATGCGCTTAGGGTGCGCGGATCCCGCCAAGAAAAAAAAACGAAACAAGTGCGCAAAATGCACAAAGGGGGCAGGGTAGAAACACCCTGACCCCCTAGGTCTGCTCAGGGGGTCCCACAAAGACCCCCTGGGCAGAAAAAAGCATTTTCTTTTTTAAAAAATCGGCGGGATGCGCTTAGGGTGCGCGGTCTCCCGCGCTTCGTTGTTAATTGGCCCCCGGGTGGGCCAAGTCCCGGGGGCATGCGGGGGTTTATTTATAATATGTGGGGGGGCCTTTAAGGCCCCCCCAAGCCCCAGGGACCGCCACCCCCGGGGCTTTAAAAAAAATGGAGCGGGAGGGCTCCCGGCCCTCCCGCAGCCCCGGGGACCGCCATCCCCCGGGGCTTCTTTTTTAAAAATTAATAGTACCTGTGTGGGGGTGCTCAAGCCCCCCCACATGCCCCGGGGACCGCCACCTCCCCAGGGCACTAACAAAATAAATGTGGGGGTCCGTTTCGGACCCCCGAAGCCCCGGGGACCACCACCTCCCCGGGGCTGTGCACAGGATGGGAGGGGGGCCGCGCGGCCCCCTCCTGGAGCCTGTGGTGGCCCTGGAGACCGTCACCCCCCCAGGGCCGGCTCCTGCAGTGTCCCGGGGTGCCTACCCCCGGGACACTGCTGTTTGCTATGGCAGGACGGGAGCCTCGCGGCTCCCGTCCTGTCATTGCAAACTGCTTTGCTTCATTGAAGCGAGAGCAGGGAAACCTGCTCTCGCTCCAATGAAGCAAAGCAGAATTGCTTTTCCATAAGGGGAGCTGCATGTCAGCAGCTCCCCTTATGGAAAAGCAATGCCGGCCTCCGCAGGACGCGGGAAGCCGGCGGGACCGTGCGGGGATTGGGGACCCCCCCACGGTCCCCAACTAGTGGCCAGGCCCCGGGGGATGGGGTCCCCAGGGCTATTAGTGGCCTGGGAGGGGGGCCACGCCACCCCCCTCCCCGAAAATAAGAAAATTGGGGGGAAAAAATAAAGTTAAGGCCGGCCCCGGGGGATGGGGTCCTCGGGACCTTAAATGGCCTGAGGAGGGGACCACGCAGCCCCCCTCCAAATATATATATTTTTTTTAAAAGAGGGCATGCCCCGGGGGATGGGGTCCCCAGGGCCAATAGAGGCCCAGGGAAGGGGGGCCACGCGGCCCCCTTCCCGTTTTTTTTTTTTTTTTTTAAAAGAAAAGAAAATCACCAGGCCCCGGGGAATGGGGTCCCTGGGGCCAAAAGTGGCCAAGCGAAGGGGGGCCATGCAGCCCATCTCCCATACAAAAAAAAAAGAAAGAAAAAAGACCGGCATCGTGCCGGAGGCCCCGCCCCCTCTCTGCAGCAGTCTGCAAACGCGCCCCCTGGCGCGTTTGCAGATGGGGAACGAATTCCCCTTGAATACTGGGGTCCCTGGGGCCAACTAGCCCACCAGGAACCTCCAGTATGCGCCAGGGGCTGCGTTGCAGAGAGGTGTACAGAGGCCATGCCCCTTTTACACCTCTCTGCAACGCAGCTCTGTGGTGCTTTTTGGAGGTACATGGTGGGCTAGTTGGACTCCAGGGACCCTCAGGATTCAAGGGGACTTAATCCCCCAACTTAAAACGCGCCACGGGCGCGTTTGCACAGTGGTGAAGGGAGGGGGTGGGGCTTCAGGTTACATGTGTGCAAACAGGCCCCGTGGCGCGTTTTAAGATGGGGAATTAAATCGTCTTCAATCCTGAGGGTCCCTGGGGGCCAACTAGCCCACCAGGTACCTCCAGTAAGCGCCACGGAGCTGCGTTGCAGAGTGTTGTAAAAAGGGGCGTGGCCTCTGTACACCTCTCTGCAACGCAGCCCCCTGGCGCATACTGGAGGTTCCTGGTGGGCTAGTTGTCCCCTAGGGACCCTCGGGATTGAGGAGGAATTAATTCTCCAACTTAAAACGCGCCACAGGGCGTGTTTGCAGACATGTCACCTCAGGCCCCACCCCCTTCCTTCACCATTGTGCAAATATTCCTCTAAAATCAGCCGAACTACGAATTCCGATTTACTCACCTGTTATCAGGAGAGACCTCAGTGCTGCATCTTTGAGCCCAGTACTGATCCTGAAAAGTAATTTTAACCGTACTTACCAGTAACTTGAATTTCCTTCCATAGGCTAACATTGACTGGTTTCACTTGGAAATTCTTCTAAGTGTGGAGTTTTGGAACTTTAGAATATTCCTCTTAAATCAGCCGAAGTACGAATTCCGATTTACTCACCTGTTATCAGGAGAGACCTCAGTGCTGCATCTTTGAGCCCAGTACTGATCCTGAAAAGTAATTTTAACCGTACTTACCAGTAACTTGAATTTCCTTCCATAGGATATCATTGCCTGCTTTTTGCTGAAAAAGTTTCTAAGTGTCGATTTTTGAAACATACAAATATTCCTCTAAAATCAGCAGAACTATGAATTCCGATTTACTCACCTGTTATCAGGAGAGACCTCAGTGCTGCATCTTTGAGCCCAGTACTGATCCTGAAAAGTAATTCTAACCGTACTTACCAGTAACTTGAATTTCCTACCATAGGCTAACATTGACTGGTTTCACTTGGAAATTCTTCTAAGTGTGGAGTTTTGTAACTTTATAATATTCCTCTAAAATCAGCTGAACTACGAATTCCAATTTACTCACCTGTTATCAGGAGAGACCTCAGTGCTGCATCTTTGAGCCCAGTACAGATCCTGAAAAGTAATTCTAACCGTACTTACCAGTAACTTGAATTTCCTTCCATAGGCTAACATTGACTGGTTTCACTTGGAAATTCTTCTAAGTGTGGAGTTTTGGAACTTTATAATATTCCTCTAAAATCAGCCGAACTACGAATTCCGATTTACTCACCTGTTATCAGGAGAGAACCCAGTGCTGCATCTTTTAGCCCAGCACTGACCCTGAAAAGTAATTCTAACCGTACTTACCAGTAACTTGTATTTCCTTCCATAGGAATCCATTGTCTTGTTTTCAGCAGAAAAGTTTGTGTCAATTTTCATAAACTACAAATATTCCTTAAAAATCGCCTGTATGACTTAAACGCATTCTTTCAACTGTTTACAGGAGATGCACCAGTGCTGGATCCAGGATCCACCACTGAGTAAAAAAAGTAACAATAACACTACTTACCTGCTAAGTGAATTTCCTCCCATAGGATAACATTGGTGATTCTATGTGAAAAAGTTTCTGTCAACTTTTAAAATACAATAATATTCCTTAAAAATCACTACTGTAACCAAAACGCTTTTACTCAACTGTTTACAGGAGATGTCCCAGGACTGAATCTAGGATCCAGTCCTGTGGTTAGAAAAGTAATCCATAAAGTAACTAATTGCATTTAACTAGAAATTCACATTGAGCTCAATGTTGCATTGTGTTTGAAATTGTGTTGCCCATTGCAACAACTGTAACTACTGTACTTAAAAGTCTATTGCCTATTTGCAAAGTATTTAAACTAAAGTAATTCATTCTGAGAAAGTATATTTTGTAATGTAATGTATAATGTAATTACAATGTAATTTAAAAAATAAAATATCTCAAAATAAAGTTTAAAAAATGTAGTAAATCAGTATCAAAAAAATAAATATAACAATTAATACATTTAAAAATTGTCATTTACAAAACCTTTGAAATTCACTGAAAAAAACCATAGGTTTCAGACATGTTATAGTTAGGAATTAGCATTTAAAAACCTTTGAAATTCACTGAAAAAACCATAGGTTTCAGGCACGTTATAGTTAGAAATTAGCATTTAAAAAACCTTTGAAATTCACTGAAAAAACCATAGGTTTTAGGGACAGTTATAGTTAGTTGGACATTGCACTCGTACAAAACCCGTGAAATTCCCCGTTATAGTTAGTTCAGCTAACTATAACTCGCGCCCCGCAATGCACTGCTGATGACGTCACATATTACATCACTCATGACATGGTCAGTGACATCACTGATGACATCACTGATGACATCTCAAATGACATCACTGATGACATCACTGATGACATCATCCACGTGATAATCTGATGCACCTCCTCACACCCTATTATAACCTTTGATACACCCACTCTAAATTACAGACTGCCATTCGCAAAACCATAGACACTCCAACACCAATAACTACATACCCACTCACTGATTCTTAGGTCTACACACACATCTCCACTCACTTACCCGTACAGTCACTCATACTTACGGTCACTCAGTACAGGACTATCATATGCACTCATACTCCTATATAGACACTCAAACACCGCCACTCATCCATAGAGGTACTCACACACCTAGTCAGTCATGCAAATAATTAAACACACTGCCATTTACTCACCTATACAGTTATACACACACCAGCTCACTTACTCATACAAATACTAGCACATTCTTACGCTCTTATACAATCAATGAAACAAGCACACACTCATCCATACAGTCACTCTCACAATCACACACTCCCGCTTATAGCTATTTATATATTACAACACACAGATATACTGCCTTTCACATATGTAGTTACTCACACATGTACCACTGGGACATACATTCACTCACTAACACACTCTTACACACACTTACCCACCCATACAGTCTATCACAGATGCACTCTTGAAACCATCCACCCAGTGAATCACCCACTCACACATCTATGCACAGAGTCGCACACACCCCACCCACACAAACACTCAGGCACCCATACAGATACTCAGACAACCATTCAATAACTCAAATAGACACTCATGTAGCTATTCACAAACCCATGCACCACTTACACAGCAACAGACAGACGGATACAGACATTCACCCACTTTAGTCACTAACCCATGCATTCAGTAAGATACGTTTAATCACTCACTTATAGAGTTAGTCACGCAACTACTAAATCATCCATACAGACACTTATACACCCACTCATTCTTCAATACGCCTTTCCCTATATATATTAAAAATATTTAAACTTTACAGAAACACACAGTCACTGGATGATGTCATCAGTGATGTCATTTGAGATGTCATCAGTGATGTCATCAGTGATGTCACTGACCATGTCATGAGTGATGTAATATGTGACGTCATCAGCAGTGCATTGCTGGGCGCGAGTTATAGTTAGCTGAACTAACTATAACGGGGAATTTCACGCGTTTTGTACGAGTGCAATGTCCAACTAACTATAACTGTCCCTAAAGCCTATGGTTTTTTCAGTGAATTTGTAAGGTTTTTAAATGCTAATTTCTAACTATAACATGCCTGAAACCTATGGTTTTTTCAGTGAATTTCAAAGGTTTTTAAATGCTAATTTCTAACTATAACGTGCCTGAAACCTATGGTTTTTTCAGTGAATATAAATATATATATATACACATATATATGCATAAGAAGGTCTCTCCTAGGTTTACAGAAAGTAGGTCCAGCCACTCCGGTACTGCGGTTTAATTATCCAATTTTATTTGGCAAAAGTGGATTACGCATTTGCCAAATTTGATTTGCGTATCACCCTGCCGGGAGATACGCACCACCCAAATTGTGAGCGCAGTAACCGTTCTGATGGTTTAAAACGGAGTGGATAGGAAATTGAAGAAAAGAGGCTACCGCCGCTCGAGTGTGCACCGAGTAACAAAGTGGATGAGAGCCAATAAAAAGGAAATCAAACGGAGGAGAATGTGGCAGATTGCAACCGGAGGGTAGCAGTCACCACTTTTAACTGCCAAGTAGGTAAGCCAGAGGCTATTTGAAAAACTTTATTGTTCCACGACAGTGCGAACAGCTCAGGGGTCTATGAGAGATACACATGAAAGTTAATGGAAATATAAATGCGAAATCGAAGGGCAAAATGAAATGGTGAATTTCTGAATATTATTGGTGAAGAACAATTAAGAAAAGAGAGTATATTTAAGAAGGAAAATAGACCCCAGTAAACAGCAACAAAACAATAAGAACTCTACTTGCCCTGAAAATTCAGTATCCCCAAGACGCTGGCAAAGTGCAATAACAATTATAAACAAGAAACTTGTGCAAATAAATTGGAACAGCTGTTTCAATGGAGAAAAGAGAGGCAAAACACAATGCGGAAATAGCATCACTATTTGAAGTCAAACAAATACAAACAACTCCTGGGGAAACCGCCCAAGAGAACAGGACATTAGATGCAAAAGAAACATTACGACATTTGGAACGATTATCCAGAAAGGAGATCAACAACTGGTGGGAACTAATTACCCTGAACAAATATGTGAAAGTACAAAGAGTTCCAAGAGGTTTACGTATCACTCTAATGCCAAGTCATCAAGAAACAAGTGGTGAACTGTTGCAGGAATGGGGCGAACATATCTTAGGAGCTTCAATGGGCCTAATTCTAATTCTGATTAAACATACAGAAAAGGCCCTAATACAAATCAAACAACAACTTAAGGATTTGGAAGAACAGTTAGAAAAATGGATTTATCAGAAGAATTGAAAAAACTAAGGGAAGAAATTTCATGCAAAATTGAAAAAGATGAAGAACAAGTCAAACAGAGAAAACTATCAATATTCCAGAGAGATAAAGAAGATTATGAGCAAGGAAGAATTTTTACCTTTGCTAGGAAGTTTGACTCAATAAAGATAAAAGAACACCTAGACACAACAACAAGAGAATACTCCAGTAATGATTCACTTACTGATACAGATCTTAGTGAAAAGGAAGGAAGTACAAGTACTTCGGGAAACACTAACAAGAAAATGACTTTTTTAACGGAAATGCGTCTAGCCCTCCAACAACAGCAATGGGACAAACAAAAATCTGTTGGAAGGGGAAGAGGAAGAGGACGGGGAAGAGGCGCTGTGGGAAAACAAGGAGAGGCCAGAGGGGACAAAGGAGAAATAGATGCACGTATCCAAACGAGGGGCAGCTCCAAATAAACCAAGAAATAATCACGGATACAACACAAGAATTGAATGTCATCAAACTCTCAGAAAGAACTATGACAGAGGAAGAAATACAACTACTAAAGAAAAGCCTCAATTTTTGTCCCACCACACATTTAGATATTGCACAAACAAGAATTGATATATCTAAATATATCCGGAAAATAAAACTGGCAAAGTTATTGCATGAAAAGGGTTCCAAAAAAATTCATGAATGCACAAATAACGTACCCGAGAACAATTTGGAAGCTGAAGACAAACCTGTCCACATCACTCTATTAACAATGGGAAATGAATTAACGAATCAAGAAATGGAACAACTTGAGAATTAATTGCCTACAACAGGGGCAGGAGAAAGTGGGAAAAAGCCTAAATCATATTTCTATCCCCATCTACCACCGGGAAATACGATTGATATTTTTCATGACATAATTGTTCAAGAACTATATCAAATGGGATATACTACCTGCAAGAATAATTTATCCTTAAAAGAAATAACAGCTCTTAATCGACTACAAGAAGATGATACAATCGAATTTAAACCAGCGGACAAAGGAGGAAATATCATAATCTTAAATAAAGTGGATTATGTGAAGGAAGCAAATAGACAATTGAGTGATCAAACCTGGTATGAATCTCTTAGATCCAATCCGATGAAGGAAATCCAGAAACAACTACAAGAAGAGTTAGAGGGAGTGGCTGGATCATGATCTCATTGATGAAGATGAGTCAAAATATCTAACTGTGGATCAACCAATAATAGCAACGATATATTTCTTGCCCAAAATTCATAAGAACAGGCACAATTCCCCAGGAAGACCCATAGTATCAGCAAAAGGGTCAATCCTGAAACCAATGTCTAACTATATAGATTACTCACTAATCCATGCATTCAGTAAGACACATTTAGTCACTCTCTTATACAGTCAGTCACGCACCTACTAAATCATCCATTCAGACACTTATACACCCACTCATTCTTCAATACACCTTAGCATATATCTATATAAAACATATTTCAACTTTACCCATAGTATCAGCAAAAGGGTCAATCCTGAAACCAATGTCTAACTATATAGATTACTCACTAATCCATGCATTCAGTAAGACACATTTAGTCACTCACTTATACAGTCAGTCACGCACCTACTAAATCATCCATTCGGACACTTATACACCCACTCATTCTTCAATACACCTTAGCATATATCTATATAAAACATATTTCAACTTTACAGAAACACACATTCACTGATGATGTCATCAGTGATGTCATTTAGGATGTCATGAGTGATGTCATCAGTGATGTCACTGACCATGTCATGAGTGATGTAATATGTGACGTCATCAGCAGTGCATTGCGGGGGCGCGAGTTATAGTTATCTCTACGAACTATAATGGCTGAATTTCTCTGGTTTTGTACGAGTGAAATGTCCAACTAACTATAACGTCCCTGATACCTGTGGTTTTTTCAGTGAATGTCTAAGGTTTTTTAAATGCTAATTTCTAACTATAACGTCCCTGAAACCTATGGTTTTTTAAGTTAATTTCAAAGGTTTTTTAAATGCTAATTTCTAACTATAATGTCCCTGAAACCTATGGTTTTTTCAGTGAATGTCAAAGGTTTTTTAAAAGCTATATTACTAACTATAACATAGCAGTCACGTTTGCAGAGTGGTGGAGAAAGGTGAGCGTGGCCACCGAACACCTCTTAGCAATCCCACTGTCTGAGATTTACTGGAGGTAACAGGGGGGGCAGTTAGCCCCCAACGTCAACCTTGGGGGCCGGCCAAATACCCTTCCTATTACCTCCTGTAAGTCCCACACAGCAGGATTGCTAACATGTTATATCATGCCTGCCCCCTGCCTGCACCACTGTGCAAACGCGCCCCCTGGCGCGTTGTAAGTTGGGGGATTAAGTCCCCTTGAATCCTGAGGGTCCCTGGGGGCCACCTAGCCCCCGAGGTACCTCCAGTAAGTGACACACAGCTGCATTGCAGAGAGGTGTTCTGAGGCCACGCCCCTTTTTACACCACGCTGCAAACGCGGCTTCTGGGTCACTGCTACTCGGAGGATGAAGTCCACTTGTGTGCTGAGGTACTCAGGACACAAGAGGACCTCATCGCCCCACCACCAATGCACCACAAGCCACGTTTGCAGAGTGGTGTAAAAAGGGGCGTGGTCTCGGATCACCTCTCTGCAACGCAGCTCTGTGGCGCTTAGTGGAGGTACCTGGTGGGCTGGTTGGCCCCCAGGGACCCTCAGGATTGAAGGGGACTTAATCCCCCAATTTACAACGCACCAGGGGGCGCGTTTGCATACTTGTTATATCAGGCCCCGCCCCCTCCCTGCACCACTCTTCAAACGCACCCCCTGGTGCATTGTAAGTTGGGGGATTAAGTCCCCTTGAATCCTAAGGGTCCCTGGGGGCCATCTAGCCCACCAGGTACCTCCAGTAAGCGCCACAGAGCTGCGTTGCAGAGAGATGGTTCGAGGCCACACCCCTTTTTACACCACGCTGCAAACGCGGCTTCTGGCGTACTGCTGTTCGGAGGATGAAGTCCACTTGTGTCCTGAGGTCCTCAGGACACAAGAGGACCTCATCGCCCACCACCAGTGCACCAGAAGCCGCGTTTGCAGAGTGGTGTAAAAAGGGGCGTGGCCTCGGACCACCTCTCTGCAATTCAGCTCTGTGGCGCTTACTGGAGGTACCTGGTGGGCTAGTTGGCCCCAAGGGACCCTCAGGATTGAAGGGAAATTAATTCCCCAACTTACAACGCACCAGGTGGCGCGTTTGCAGAGTGGTGCAGGGAGGGGGGCGGGGCCTCCGGCGAGTTGCTGGTTCCTTTTTTTTTTTTTTTTTATGGGAGGGGGGCTGCGTGGCCCCCCTTCCCTGGGCCACTTTTGGCCCCGGGGACCCCATCACCCGGGGCCTGGCAGCCTTGTTTCTTTTTTTTAATAATTTTGGGGAGGGGGACCGCGTGGCCCCCCTCCAGAGGCCAATTATGGCCCCGGGGACCCCATCCCCCGGGGCCTGGCCAGCCTTTTATTTTAATTTTTGTTTTGGGAGGGGTGCCGCGTGGCCCCCCCTCCTCAGGCCAATTATGGCCCTGTGGACCCCATCCCCGGGGCTGCCTTTTCACGTTTTTTTTTGTTGTTTTAAAAAAAAATTATTATAGGGGAGGGGGCCGCATGGCCCCCCTCCCGGGCCACTTCTGGCCCCGGGGACCCCATCCCCCGGGGCCTGGCCTCTCCGTTGGGGACCGTGGGGGGAGCCCCAATGCCCCCAAGGTCCCGCCGGCTCCCCCCCTCCTGCAGGAGCCGGCAATGCTTTTGAGCAAGGGGAGCTGCTGACATGCAGCTCCCCTTGCTCAAAAGCAATTGTGCTTCACTTCATAGAAGCGAGGGCAGGTTTCCCTGCTCTCGCTTCCATGAAGCGAAGCAGAGTATGCTTTTGACAGGGCGGGAGCCGCACGGCTCCCGCCCAGCCATAGCAAACAGCAGTGTCCCGGGGGTGGGCACCCCGGGACACTGCAGGATCTGGCCCTGGGGGGTGGCGGTCCCCAGGGCCATCAAGGGTTCCAGGAGGGGGGCCGTGCGGCCCCCCTCCCAATGTTTTAAGACCCGGGGAGGTGGTGGTCCCCGGGGGTCCGTAACAGACCCCCGCATTTCATTACACAGTGCCCCGGGGGGGGGTGGTGGTCCCCGGGGCAGTGTAGGGGGGATGAAGCCCCCCACACTAATTTTGATTATAGCCCCGGGGAGGTGGCGGTCCCCGGGGCTTGGGGGGCCCGCGAGGCCCCCTGCCCTTAATTAATTTAGCCCCGGGGAGGTGGCGGTCCCCGGGGCAGCGTGTGTGGTTTGGGACCCCCTCACGCATTTATTTTTACAGTCCCGGGGAGGTGGCGGTCCCCGGGGCTGCGGGGGTCCCTGTGGGCCCCCGCAAATTAATTTGCGAGTGCCCCCGGGACCTGGCCCACCCGGGGGCTTTCAAAAATGAAGCACGGGAGCCCGCTTTGTTTTTTTTTATTTACGCAGCAGGATTCGCGACCCCAACCCGAATTCTGCCGTTTTTTTAAAAAAAAAATTCTTTTTTTGGCCCTGGGGTCCTTGCGGGACCCCCTGAGCAGGCCTAGGGGCTCAGGGTGTTTCTACCCTGCCCCCTTTTCTTGTTTTTCACCTTTTTTTTACTCTTTTCTTGTGACTCGGTTATCGAGTCACAAGATGGCTGCCAACACACTCTGGATTAGAGTGTTGGCAGCCAATCAGAGTGAAGCTCGTGCTCAGATATAGAAACTTTTCTTTTTCTAATTTCTCAGGAACTACTGAACGGATTTACACCATTTAAAAAAAAGGTCTCTTTCTGAACCAAGGGCTACCTTTTCGCCAAATTTTGTGTAATTCCGTTCAGCAGTTCGGGCTGTAGCCTGTTCCAATTTTTCCTATGGAAATTAACATGGGGAAAATGCGTTTTGGGACCCCCCTTTTTTCTCGGCATCCGCTTGACCAATCACCCCGAAACTTTCAAGACAGGAGCGGGCCATTAGTTTTGAAAATTTCACGAAGATTGGTCAAACGACGCCAAAGATATTGGCAAAAGAAAAAACGCTTTTTCAATAGAAATGAGATCCTAACTATAACTACCTACTGGCAGTAGGTAGTGCAAAGGTCAGTCATACTGCTTATAAAAATATAGTTGCCTTGAACACCTCAATTCATAGTCTACATACTCATTCTTAACGGGTTCATGACTTATGCAATTATATTTCAGGGGAGCTTGTTGTATTGAGAACATCTTTTTTTGTCCACATACTCACTCTCATCTGGCTCGTGGTTCACAGAATGTATATCTAAATCACCATCAAGGGGGACAGCCAATAGCTCAGGGTGGTGGTGTAGGTGAAAACTATAGGGATTATCTATTCATAACTATTTATAACTACCATCCTCAGTGTCTGTATGGCAAGGAAACAGCGCGCGCATTGGCAGTACTCACTTTTGTGCTGTTGTCACGTATCGAGTCGACCTACCCACATCTACCGGGTCCGGGAGGTGAGGTTGTCAGTTGCTGATCTATTTTTATAGTCCGTCGCTGCTTTCTAAAGTGGGACGTCTCTAACCAAAAAGGCGGGAGTCTGTTCCTAGTTGGAAATGGTGGCCATCTTAGAGTGGTGTTTCCACGTCGGATACTCCCATGGTTTTTTGTACTATAGTGTGGCGGCCATTTTAAAGTGGTAAATGTTGGCTGGTTTGTTTACTGCATTTATAGTAATTGTGTGCCCCTGATAGTGTATTGTCGTCTCTGTGCACAGGAACCCATTATCATGTGGTTAGTCTGTTCATGTTAAATCCTCAGAGAATTCCAAGGAATTTCCTCATTGAGTCCTGTAATATGGGAGGATAATCTGTATACCCACCTCTGTTCTTTGACAAGTAGGGTATTCTTTGAGATTTTGGGGAAAGCCTCCAAGATGACCCACTGTAATGATTCTGGTGTAAGATGCTTTTCCAAATAGTGGATGCACATTTTGGTGTCGCTTTTGTGGCAACGGAAACTGCTACGATGTTCTGAGATGCGCAGTTTTATGGGGCGTGTGGTCATCCCTACGTAGTACAGCCCGCATTGGCATGTGATCAGGTATACACAATTGTGTGTATTACAGTTAGTGTGCGACCTTATTTCCCACGTGAAACCGTTATTGAAGGTGATGGTTTTATGTATTTTTGTAAAGGCACAGGCCGTGCATGAGCCGCATGGATAATGGCCCATTACAGGCGGTAGTTGCCACAGTGTTCTTTGTTGTCCCCCCGTGGGTGCCTTAGGTCTTGTATGAATCAACATATCTTTGAGATTCCTGGAGCGTCTGAACGCAAAACGCGGTTGTGCCAAAGTCATCCCGCCAGTGTTAAGTATGTTCCAATGCTTCTTTATAACCTTGGTCAGTTGGTTAGAAGCTGATGTAAATGTGGTAACACAGGTTAGGGTTTCAGTAGGGGTCTTCTCTCTAGGCTCTAACAGGCCCTCGTGGTTGTTATTTCTAGCTCTCTTCCTAGAGAGAGCTATACTGCGTGGTGGGTAGTCGCATGCTGCCAGATTTTTTGCGAGGATTTCAGATTCAGATTTGAATGCCTCTAATGTGCTGCAATTTCTCCTCACCCGTAGAAATTGACCGAAGGGGAGGTTTTCTTTCAGGGCCCGTGGGTGGTGGCTGATATACAGCAATAGGCTATTGCGGTCAGTGTTTTTCCTGTGAATAGTTGTTGACAAAGTACTTTGCTCAAGTTTGATAGTTAAGTCCAGGAATGCAATTTGGTTGGAAGACACCGTGCTGGTAAATCTGAGATATGGATTCTGGTTGTTGATCCATTCAAAGAATTCAGTGTAGGACTGTGAGTCACCTGTCCAGAAGATGAGGATATCATCTATGAACCTTTTCCACAACCGTATGTTTGACTGGTATGGGTTGGATTCATGGAAAATCAGCTTACCCTTAAAGGCCGCCATGTATAAACAGGCTAAGCTGGGAGCGAAGGTACTTCCCATGGAAGTACCTTGAGTTTGATGATAGAGCTGGCCTTTAAACTCGAAAAAGTTTTCGGTGAGAGCTAGGGTAGCGCATTCCATAATGAAACTGAGAGTAGGTATAGCCTGAGCTTTAGAGACCCAGGACTCAAAAGGACAGTGCCAACGGGGTCGAGAAAACAGAGCACTTCGTTGTCCGGTCAAAAGGGTGGCGTGGCAACTAGCTATCGTCCTACCCCTGCTCTGAGCCCCGTGCTCAGAGCAAGGGCAGGACTCTGCACTGTCCTTTCGAGTCCTGGGTCTCTAAAGCTCAGGCTATACGCCCTGACTCCAGGCAGCACCGCTGGTTACTCAATGATGCACTGCACAAGTGCTGCGGTAGTGTAAGAGTCAAGAGCACCTTCTCTTTCACTTTTAATACACCGGTCTTGACGAATTGCCGCTAGAGCCGTTAGGGGCTGTAAGGCAAGAAACATGTTGACCACCTACACTAGAAAGACCCTGTAGGATCATTACCTCCAGGCAGGGCTCACCCATTTTTAGTTAGGCTAGTACACCCTCAGAATAAAATCCATTACTTAGGACAGTACGAGACCTATTTTAATTCACATCACTCACTCACTCACCTGACCACATACCCTCACACACCCAACGGCTTCATCAGAAAAGATCTCCGGCAAAGAGCCCCTTCGCGGGTGCCCGTCGGGCATTGCAGCGCCGGCCCGACGAGGAGCAAAAGCCCTATGATGAAGCATGACATCCTCCGGGGTGTGTGAGGGCAATCCCTGTTGAGGGGCCCCAGAGTGACACCCCCTGGAGTCAAATTAAAATGTTATTTTTTGTGGCACCACGGGACACTGGTACTACTGCCTGGTACTACTGCGGGGCTCGGCGTGGGCTCCGGTGTACTTTTGCGGTAGTACTGTGGTAACACAACGTTGTTTAAAAAAAGGGCAGGGTCTTGGGGCCCTGAAGACCATGGAGGTTGGCCAGCAAAGGCATCTTAGCAACCTGTGGAAGTTGGGCACAGGGTCTGGTCGCATGCCAGGCCCTGGTGTCAAAACCACGCTGCACACAACGAAGATTGTGCACCTGGGGCGGCAGGTTTGGCCACCCTTGGGCGGTTGGGCACAGGCCTGGCTTCCTTCACACTTCCTACCATTGAAGGCCAGGCGCAGGTCGGGGTAAGCCTAGTAAGATATGCTAGTAAACTATTACTTTTCGTATATAAAATAAAACATAGAAAATCATTGAAAAAAAACAAAAGTTAAAGTTACATTATGGTTATGCATGGGTAATATATCTTACTTTACATTTTAAAAAACTGAGAGATTCACTAAAAAAATCAAACCATAAAGTGACTTTTATAGTTAGGTAAAAATGTCAGTTAAAACGTTACATTTTAAACTAAAAAAAAACACTGAAATTCACCAATTACAGTTAACTGAAGTAAGCATCACTCGCTCCCTCACCAAGCACTGCTTAATACCTCACATATTACATCACTCATGAAATATTCTATGAGATCATGGATAACATCAATGTGACATCTGCAATGACATCACTGATGACAACACTGCACGGTGGGGGCACTAGACCTACCACCACCAACTAATGGAAAACTCAGCCTGACTTGTGAGTCACTGAAATGATCATATACTGTATTAACCAGAATGCAATGGGGAACTTTTGCAGATGTCAGCAGTGTGCTCACTGCCTCATACACAACCTTCACAATGTCCCCCAATTAGAGTGACACTTGAAAATGAAGCTTTTTATCAGATATCAAGCCTGTCCGCAGATTTGGATCGCCGAAAACAAAGCGATGGTGTAAGATATGATAAACGAAGCCATCAGGGTCGCTAGGAGACTACTCACGTGTGTCTTTGGGGAGAAATGACCCAATGTCTGCTTGCGACATGACTTTAGGAACAATTTGTTTGATGTGGATCACAGAGGCAGAAATCTTTGGAGTTTGCCATGGGAAATGCATATTTTGTACAGCTCATTGCTGCGTCGTGCTGTTTTTTTTTCATTTAAATTGTTATATAAGTCTGTATAAATATGCCGAAACGGTAATTAAGTTAAAAAATCAGTTTCGAGGAATTATTTTCACATTCTACTGATAAAAATGTGTAGGAGCGTTTGCTATCTGACTTAATATGCATACCGTTTGCTCAGTAGTCTACTGAAACGTGCACATTTCTCGTTAAAATCTATTTCCGTTATAAGGATTTCCAAAAAGTACACTCGAGTAAACATGACAGTATGCCGCGAAGCTACCGGTGATGACCCACAGCATTAGAGTTATAGTTGTCCCCTGACGCGCAGGTTTTTTTTACATGTTCAGACAGGCCATGCTGCGTGTTCCAATGGCGCATAATAGTACACATTTGCGCACGCGCAGAACAAGCGGGCTCTTAACGCCCGCTGCGGCTGTTTGCCGCCTTGCACAAGTGTTTGCAGCTGCGCTGACACGGGGCTAAGGATGCATAACGACACGTCCCAGTCGAGCATCGTCTCATCCACCCGGAAATAATCCCACAATCTTGCTCTTTCTGAGTGATCATCCTTGTATCATAACAGATTAAGGCCGCAGTTACTTTGGATTATGCTTAATCTAACCTTTATCCGTTCACATTTTCACCTGCAACGCACGAGGCCCAGAAGTCAATTGCCGGGGCATAATTTACAGTGACACTGATCTCCCCTTCCGCGCTCTAATTATCTGGATTAAAAATAACACTTTTGAGTAATTATTTTCACATTGGATAAACATTAAGCTTCCCCGGCTTTATCGGAGCTCTTTTCCTAACATGAAATAGATCCAGCCAGGCTTAGGCGAACATAACTGACAGCAGTGACAGCTTAATCTGGAACCCCAAACAAACTAAAACAATACGGAAATGTTTGTCTCGTATCATTTGCAGTCATCACCAACTCTAAACTTCGCAGCCTGGAAGGCTCGAGAAAAGTGAAACTCCCACGCCAGCTGCTCACGCAGGATTTTTTCAATAAAAATGTAACCAAAAAAAATTACATATGGCAGATGCATCAACTGCTGACACTCATGTCCTTAGTACAAGCGGGCCAGACTGGGGTGAGGTAATTACCGTATCATCTAAATACTATTATCGCACAAATCGGAATTCCAATCCAAGCCCAAACTCCTTTTTGCGCAAGGATTCGAAGTTAATTCCTAGGTTGTTTTTTTTGCAGTTTTATATAGCGCGAACTCGACCCGAAGGTATTGGAGCGCTTTACATGAGCACCTGTTACATTACACAAGGACACACTCATTTTTTGGCTAGGCAGGTGAGATTAAGTGATTTGCCCAGAATCACAGGATGCTGAGCCGACGCCCCCCCCCCCCTCCCCTCCCCGCCTCCCCTGAAAAGTCGGCAGCTCTGGCGTAATTAAGTCCTAAGAAGGCAGGGCAAAAGGAAATGAGTGGTTTGCAGTTTTTGCCTCAGTTATTCAGATGAGCGACTCAGACGCCATTCCTTGAACACCACACACCATTGACCTTCCCTTGGAATAAATATAGCACAATTGAGCCACATACTGCCCCACCTCACCCTCTTGATGGCTATTTCTGCTCTAAATGAGTTGTCACTCACAAGCCCCACACAGCACCCAAAATTGCTATCAAAACCAGGCGAGACGAATCTCCCCAGCTTGTCCTAAGACCGGCTCGGATCACATACAATTACACACTGAAATCACATCACAGAACCCAATTATATGTTGGCTTTGCAGATCCACCGATAACCTCTTAAAGAGCGCGCTCCCTGACTGTGTCGACCTCTGACTTCGGGTTCTTTTTGCAATCTGCAGCCCGCCACATGTTTCCCTGCACCGCTGGCGCCCCGGGACCTGGGAGCGGGGAGGGCCGCAGGAGAAGAGCAGGCTCGCGGAGATTGGAGGTTACAGGAGGCGCTGTTGCCAATACCTCCTCTTTGACCCATGACGCACCCCACGCGCTATTGTATAATTCAATCGCACCATTACTCGCGCGGGAGTTTTTCCAAGTATTTATTCTCCATTAGTTGCTAAACTTTAATCGTTTCTAAGCAATAATCTGTGACTGCCCATAGAGGGAAATGTATTCCTACGCGTTTGTATCTATTGCCATAATTTAATATTGTTTTTAAAGTATGGATGCAAAAGGATGTGATAAATCTCGAATGAGTGCCTTCAGCGGCACTCTCATTCTTTTTTTCCGTTTATTCAACAATTTTAGCACTGATGCATTTTTTTTTACTAAACATAATCATATGTTTGGTGATTATTTGTCTCCTTAAAATTCCAAAATCATATTACCTTATTCCCTTGTTGTGTTCAGTGCTTAAAGCCATAAGTGCATGAGTCCAATGTTTTTCTCATGATCCCACTGTAAGTGCTACAAAATTTAGAAGTTGCCTAATTCCTGATTCCTTGTCTTGTTTCCTCAAATCTCTTCTCTTCCAAAGACACTTCCAGAACTAATTCACCCCTTTTCGTGTCCCTCATGAAAGTTCTTTCTTTATTGTAAATTTGTAATCTATGCCTGTTCAATCTTCATCCTATTGTGTTTTTTTTTGTGTGTGTTTTTTGTGTGACTGCCATCTATTGTTTTATTTGACCTTTTCTTGTTTCTCGTTTTTTTTCTGTAACATGTAAATATGTAATATTCTCCTCATGTAACGTACTTGGTTCTATTGTGAAGCGCTCTGACACCTTTGGGTAAAGTCTGCGCTATATAAAAATGCATTAAATAAATAAATACTTCTTTCTTCCCACACTCTATGCTTACTGTCTCTATATCTCACTTTTGAGGGTTCTTCTTCATCCCTGCTTTTCTCCTTTGTCAGTGTTCTTAACCTTTCTGTTTGTTCCTCTTTCTGCTTCTTTTGTTGCCCTTATTTTGCTCTGGGCCAATAAAAAGTATATGACACAGTCCCCATAAATGAGTTGTCTTGAACCGTGTTATGCAATGTTATGTGGGCTGTGCGATGTTATTTTCTGCTTTGCTCTGCAATTCTCCACCTACTGCTGCCAGCTTACTGAAAACCATAAACTGCGCAATTCTCTCTTGCATTTCTTCATTCATCACTCTGCTGAGTGCTGCATCAACAACACGATAACCGAGCCTCAGTGGCCACCATCTACAACATTGAAAAACTGGCCACATGGGAACAAAACAAAGACTCAAAAGCATCCCCATTAACGTGGGGTATGTCCCCTGGGCACTGGTCAATGATCCTCGTATGAGGCTCTCAAGAGTTCAATGGAAAAGTTCAATAAAAAACAATAATCCAAAGGTTTCCAAATCTGTATTAGTTTGTGTTGTTCATACAAGGGAAATTATACTTCATCTCCCATAATGTATCAATTATAAGTCATGATTTGCATAACTTCAAATATCCCTATGCATTTCGGCCACTTTGGCCTTCATCTGGAGATGGTCTAAAACAGATAGAAAGGTACGAATCAATATACAAGGACCACAGGGTCATACTAGTGATTGTGCGTATAAGCGGTGTGGGGTGAAATGTTGTGGATCAACGAACATAATTTAAGCGAAACGAATGCGTCGCATTACTTTTAGGGGAGATGTAATATATGTAGGATAAAGTGATTATCCCAAAGTGAGGTTAACATGAGTGCTTTTTCAACTGACCGTGCCAGAATTTAATCGATATGAGTTCGTCTATAGATGTGTGGTTAACCTCGAAGAAAGACAAAAACAAGAAGGGGAGACAACGAATAACCTAGTCATCAACATTTCAGACCATCATTTTTCAGAATTGGAATTAAGCACACTACAGAAGGGCACCTCGTTCGTACCAACTACCTATACTAACAGCTTGGAATTAGACATCAGTTTCTTTAAACTCATGAGGAAATTACGTTTACGACACTTTTTCGATAATGTGGTTACTGAACATCCAGATACAATAGAAGAAGACCCATTGAAGGGACTAAAATCAAAAAGTACCTTCATGGCTCCTATCAGCCATAAGAGTCTAGATGTATTTGAGTCATTGGTAAAACAAGACCTGTCAAAACTTAATTTTCAAAAAACATAAACAAAACAACCTCACACAGAAAGAATTGGGAATCTTAAGATCCATAGCACATAAATCGACTATCATCTGTCAAAAAGCTGACAAGGGAGGAGCACTTGTGATTTTAAACACCAGTCACTATGAAGAACAAGTTGAAATGCATTTATCTGATGCGTACACATACATGAAGTTGGATTCGAATCCGACTGAACCATTCACTGAAGTTTTGAAATCAATCGTCCAAAAAGCTTTAGATACGGGAATAATCAATGAGAAAGTCAAAAGGTTCTTAATTCAAACTAATCCTAGGAGTCCGATAATGTACATGGTCCCAAAAATACATAAAAATCTCTTCAATCCACCATTCCGCCCAATAGTGTCGACAAGAGGCAGTATTCACGAACCAGTGGGCAAGTACTTAGACCGTCATTTGCAACCTTCCGTAACCAAAATGAGAACATTCATCAAAGATACTACTGATTTCTTGAACAAAATTAACCAAATTTCCATCATAAAAGACAAAACTATAGTGTTGTGTACGGTGGATGTAAAATCTTTATATACATCCATTCCACATCAATTGGGCATAGAAGCTACTGAACAGACTTTGCTACAAACTGATTATGATGATGGCTTGAAAATCTTTCTTTTGGAACTATTACAATTCACTCTACTATACAGTTATTTTAAATGGAAAATCAATTGGTTCTTACAGAAGACCGGAACTTCAATGGGCAATTGTGCCGCCCCCACATACGCTAATATCTTTATGGGGAATTTTGAAGAACAACACATCCTGTCAGTACCAGAGTGGAGAGCACATCTCAAATTATTCGTGAGATTCATTGATGATATTTTCATCTTATGGAATGGATCAGTCACAGAGCTTACTGAACAACTTGATAAACTCAATCAGATAGACGAAAGGATTCAATTTACCCACGAGATCCAAGAACAATCAATTAACTTTTTGGATGTAAGAATAACAAAGACCTCCACAGGTTTTGAGACAGATCTTTATAGAAAAGAAACGGACAGAAATAACACTCTTTTATATGGAAGTTTTCATCAACAATCATTGAAACGCCACATGCCTTATACTCAGCTATTAAGGGTGAAAAGAATTGTATCGAATCCTGAAACTAGCGTGGCACGCATCAACAACATGTTACAACGATTCAAGGAACGAGGTTACCCAGAACACGTATTGACTCAAGCTCGTACCCGGTGTGAATCTACAACCAGAAATGAAATACTAACATCTAAAGAGAAACCCACACAAAACCGCATGACTGTGGTTTCTAAATTTTCCACTATGAGCGGAGCTTTCAAAAGGATCATCAAAAAACATTGGTCGATACTACAGTTGGAGTCAGACTTCAATCACATCTTCGAATAGGAACCGATTTTCGCCTACAGCAGGGGGAAAAACTTGGGGGAGATCATTAAAAATCCCACCAGTCAACTGAGCCAAACCACATATAAGGGAACTGTTGCTTGTTGGAATTGTAACAACTGTCACAATATCATTACCGGCTCCTACATAACACATCCCATGAAGGGGTACAAAATCAAATTAAAAGTGACAGCTACATGTGACACATCCAACCTGGTGTACCTATTAAAATGCCCCTGTGGGAAAACTTATGTGGGGCAAACTGAAAGAAAGATCAAAACACGCATAAACGAACATAAAAGCAATATCAGAACCAAATATATGAAATCGACAGTGGCTAATCATTTCATAGAAGCAGGACATAACATCAGTCAACTCAAATTCTGCGTGTTGGAAACCATAGCTAGAAATGAAGGAAGAGACAATAATAATTATTTATTACACCGTGAAAATCATTGGATCCGCCTCTTGAACTCTATGAAACCTCATGGGATGAACGAACGCATGGAGTTTCAATGTTATTTATGATTGATCTCGTATTGAAAGCACAACATTCTTGTTACTGAAAACTGTAAATTCTGTTTTGTTGTTTTACATTTGTCAACATTTTCATGTTTCATTTAACATCACAATGTTTCACATCGTATACGCATATTTATGTTTACTTTATCATCTACTATCATCACACACATCACAGTGAGTGTACGGACGTTTCCTTCCTTTTCTGTTCTATCTGGGGACCCACATTAACCGCACCGCTACAAAGCGTGAATCTGTTGTCACTTTCTATGTTTTTTCTTCAGTCCTTTTTTCTTCAGTCCTGTTTCTATTTCCACGAGTTTCATGTTCACGGCTTGTAAAAGCACGAAGCATTTCCCGTTTATTCACCGACTGCGCCATATGCGCCAGGACCTTTGCTTAAGCACATCTAACTTCATCAGTAAGTAACCGCGCTGTTTGGAGCACGCCTTGATTGATATCACCAGGGTTATTAACTCGTATATTCACAAGCTCGTATTAAGTGACCTTTGGCGCACGTTAACCACACATCTATAGACGAACTCGTATCGATTAAATTCCGGCACGCTCAGTTGAAAAAGCACTCATGTTAACCTCACTTTGGGATAATCACTTTATCCTACATATATTACATCTCCCCTAAAAGTAATGCGACGCATTAGTTTCACTTAAATTATGTTCGTTGATCCACAACATTTCACCCCGCACCGCTTATACGCACAATCACTATTATGACCCCGTGGTCCTTGTATATTGATTCGTACCTTTCTATCTGTTTTAGACCATCCCCAGATGAAGGCCAAAGTGGCCGAAATGCATTGGGATATTTGAAGTTATGCAAATCATGACTTATAATTGATGCATTATGGGAGATGAAGTATAATTTCCCTTGCATGAACAACACAAACTAATACAGAATTGGAAACCTTTGGATTATTGTTTTTTATTGAACTTTTCCATTGAACTCTTGAGAGCCTCATACGAGGATCATTGACCAGTGCCCAGGGGACATACCCCACGTTAATGGGGATGCTTTTGAGTTCATTGATGTACACACTCTGGTTCAGAGAGTGATACCCAGGAGCACGGATAACGTAGTAATTCACTTGAAGAACTTTCAGCTGTGCGCGCACAATCTTTATTGTATATACAGAAGTCTGAACACAGTACGTAGCACGCAACCCACAACATGGCATATGAACAAATATCCAATTTGACCGAACAAAGAGCGGAAACATTCGCTTTTGCTAATGATGCAGCAACCAAGATTTACGCACTTATACAAGAAGAAACCACGGAGTTCACACTTACTCGCTCTAAGGAACAGAATATCCGACAATTACTCTACCTTTCAAGAAAAGAGATAAATCAGAGATTACATGCCAGCACCATGATCAAATACCATAAAGTACAAAGGATCCCGAGGGGATTGAGAATCCCCCTGAAACCATTGCTATGTAAAAATGTACAGCAATTCAAGGACCGCTGGTTCGCGATTTTGAATAAATGTTCTTTAGACTTAATTCTATTAATAATAGAAGAGCTATCCAACATTTTAGAGGAACTAACAAAAGAAATATCCACCATTAAAATCGAATTAGAGAAATCAATGTCGGCTGAAGACTGGGCAAAAACACTAGAAAATATAAACAATCAATTATCGCAACACACCCAAGAAGTCAATGAGAGGAAAATCCGCAAATTCCGTAGGGATACGATTGACTATAAACTTGGGGAAGTCTACACGTGGGCTGAAATATATGCAAAACGGAGACAAAACAAGCCATATACTCAGAATACGGACACATCCTCTTCTGGAAGTGATATATCCAACCAATCCAATAAAACACAGGATTCAACATTACCGGTTATCGCATCAAGCTCAACGGCAACAACCGTACCATTTTTAGAATTAGGCCCCACCGACAGGGACGACCCAGGCGGAGCAAAAGAACGGGAAAAGGAAAAAGAAATGGAACCGCCCTAGACCCGAACCATAACCTCGAAGAAAGACAAAAACAAGAAGGGGAGACAACGAATAACCTAGTCATCAACATTTCAGACCATCATTTTTCAGAATTGGAATTAAGCACATTACAGAAGGGCACCTCGTTCGTACCAACTACCTATATTAACAGCTTGGAATTAGACATCAGTTTCTTTAAACTCATGAGGAAATTACGTCTACGACACTTTTTTGAAAATGTGGTTACTGAACATCCAGATACAATAGAAGAAGACCCATTGAAGTGACTAAAATCAAAAAGTACCTTCATGGCTCCTATCAGCCATAAGAGTCTAGATGTATTTGAGTCATTGGTAAAACAAGACCTGTCAAAACTTAATTAAAAAAAAAAACATAAACAAAACAACCTCACACAGAAAGAATTGGGAATCTTAAGATCCATAGCACATAAATCGACTATCATCTGTCAAAATGATGACAAGGGAGGAGCACTTGTGATTTTAAACACCAGACACTATGAAGAACAAGTTGAAATGCATTTATCTGATGCGTACACATACATGAAGTTGGATTCAAATCCGACTGAACCATTCACTGAAGTTTTGAAATCAATCGTCCAAAAAGCTTTAGATACGGGAATAATCAATGAGAAAGTCAAAAGGTTCTTAATTCAAACTAATCCTAGGAGTCCGATAATGTACATGGTGCCAAAAATACATAAAAATCTCTTCAATCCACCATTCTGCCCAATAGTGTCGACAAGAGGCAGTATTCACGAACCAGTGGGCAAGTACTTAGACCGTCATTTGCAACCTTCCGTAACCAAAATGAGAGCATTCATCAAAGATACTACTGATTTCTTGAACAAAATTAACCAAATTTCCATCATAAAAGACGAAATTATAGTGTTGTGTACGGTGGATGTAAAATCTTTATATACATCCATTCCACATCAATTGGGCATAGAAGCTACTGAACAGACTTTGCAACAAACTGATTATGATGATGGCTTGAAAATCTTTCTTTTGGAACTATTACAATTCACTCTACTATACAGTTATTTTAAATGGAAAATCAATTGGTGCTTACAGAAGACCGGAACTTCAATGGGCAATTGTGCCGCCCCCACATACGCTAATATCTTTATGGGGAATTTTGAAGAACAACACATCCTGTCAGTACCAGAGTGGAGAGCACATCTCAAATTATTCGTGAGATTCATTGATGATATTGTCATCTTATGGAATGGATCAGTCACAGAGCTTACTGAACAACTTGTTAAACTCAATCAGATAGACGAAAGGATTCAATTTACCCACGAGATCCAAGAACAATCAATTAACTTTTTGGATGTAAGAATAACAAAGACCTCCACAGGTTTTGAGACAGATCTTTATAGAAAAGAAACGGACAGAAATAACACTCTTTTATATGGAAGTTTTCATCAACAATCATTGAAACACCACATGCCTTATACTCAGCTATTAAGGGTGAAAAGAATTGTATCGAATCCTGAAACTAGCGTGGCACGCATCAACAACATGTTACAACGATTCAAGGAACGAGGTTACCCAGAACACGTATTGACTCAAGCTCGTACCCGGTGTGAATCTACAACCAGAAATGAACTACTAACATCTAAAGAGAAACCCACACAAAACCGCATGACTGTGGTTTCTACATTTTTCACTATGAGCAGAGCTTTCAAAAGGATCATCAAAAAACATTGGTCGATAATACAGTTGGAGTCAGACTTCAATCACATCTTCGAACAGGAACCGATTTTCACCTACACCAGGGGGAAAAACTTGGGGGAGATCATTAAAAATCCCACCAGTCAACTGAGCCAAACCACATATAAGGGAACTGTAGCTTGTTGGAATTGTAACAACTGTCACAATATCATTACCAGCTCCTACATAACACATCCCATGAAGGGGTACAAAATCAAATTAAAAGTGACAGCTACATGTGACACATCCAACCTGGTGTACCTATTAAAATGCCCCTGTGGGAAAACCTATGTGGGGCAAACTGAAAAAAAGATCAAAACACGCATAAACGAACATAAAAGCAATACCAGAACCAAATATATGAAATCGACAGTGGCTAGTCATTTCATAGAAGCAGGACATAACATCAGTCAACTCAAATTCTGCGTGTTGGAAACCATAGCTAGAAATGAAGGAAGAGACAATAATAATTATTTATTACACCGTGAAAATCATTGGATCCGCCTCTTGAACTCTATGAAACCTCATGGGATGAACGAACGCATGGAGTTTCAATGTTATTTATGATTGATCTCGTATTGAAAGCACAACATTCTTGTTACTGAAAACTGTAAATTCTGTTTTGTTGTTTTACATTTGTCAACATTTTCATGTTTCATTTAACATCACAATGTTTCACATCGTATATGCATATGTATGTTTACTTTATCATCTACTATCATAAGACACATCACAGTGAGTGTACGGACGTTTCCTTCCTTTTCTGTTCTATCTGGGGACCCACATTAACCGCACCGCTACAAAGCGTGAATCTGTTGTCACTTTCTATGTTTTTTCTTCAGTCCTTTTTTCTTCAGTCCTGTTTCTATTTCCACGAGTTTCTTGTTCAAGGCTTGTAAAAGCACGGAGCATTTCCCGCTTATTCACCGACTGCGCCGTAGGCGCCAGGACCTTTGCTTAAGCACATCTAACTTCATCAGTAAGTAACCGCGCTGTTTGGAGCACGCCTTGATTGTTATCACCGGGGTTATTAACTCGTATATTCACAAACTCGTATTAAGTGACCTTTGGCGCACGTTAACCACACATCTATAGACGAACTCGTATCGATTAAATTCCGGCACGCTCAGTTGAAAAAGCACTCATGTTAACCTCACTTTGGGATAATCACTTTATCCTACATATATTACATCTCCCCTAAAAGTAATGCGACGCATTAGTTTCGCTTAAATTATGTTCGTTGATCCACAACATTTCACCCTGCACCGCTTATACGCACAATCACAAGTATGACCCCGTGGTCCTTGTATATTGATTCGTACCTTTCTATCTGTTTTAGACCATCCCCAGATGAAGGCCGAAGTGGCCAAAATGCATTGGGATATTTGAAGTTATGCAAATCATGACTTATAATTGATGCATTATGGGAGATGAAGTATAATTTCCCTTGTATGAACAACACAAACTAATACAGATTTGGAAACCTTTGGATTATTGTTTTTTATTGAACTTTTCCATTGAACTCTTGAGAGCCTCATACGAGGATCATTGACCAGTGCCCAGGGGACATACCCCACGTTAATGGGGATGCTTTTGAGTTCATTGATGTACACACTCTGTTTCAGAGAGTGATGCCCAGGAGCACGGATAACGTAGTAATTCACTTGAAGAACTTTAAGCTGTGCACGCACAATCTTTATTGTATAAACAAAACAAAGACACCACACTTCCAACCACACACCGTACATGGGTGTAGCATGTAAGCCATGCAGGCAAGAGCTTTAGCTTTAGGGATAGTAAGATCTATATAAATGTTGCGATGCAATACAATTGTTTTACAATACCTAATATTATCCCCGCAGCTTCCTCGCTGGTTATATGATAGCTTGTAAAGTCTACAAACGTAGGTGACCCTAGGGTGTTTGGTCTTTGAAACCATGCCACCAGTGGCGTAACGAAAATTGAGGGGGCCCCCCTGCAAGATACGTGGAGGAGCCACCTCCGGACTCTATCAAGAGCTCTCCGGCCGAAGTGCTGTGCTGAGGGGGTCCCCTGGAGCTTGGGGGCCCCCGCACTGCAGGGGCTGCGGGGGCCTGTGTTACGCCCCTGCATGCCACATAAACTTCAGCACCTCAAATTGCCATAATGGCTCCTGATAGAAGCAAGGAACAAGTTCAGGGTCTTCTGCATAGTACACAAAACCGAACTGGACAAAGGACAGAACTATCTCCGTAAACCGGGACCCACCTCGGAGCACTTTGTAAGGCAGGTGGTTTCTGCTGGGTATCCCTCTACCAACCGTCTGGAATTGCCAATACAAGGAACAAATCCAGCTCTGGAGGATTGCAAATACTCCTGGCTCTTTGGGGAATAGCATGCAATCAAAGGCCTGAGTTCCCATACGTTTTTGACTGCTATTTCACCTGGAAACTTCACCTGCTTGCAGCAGACAAATTCTGTTAGTGAAATGCTCACATTATTTGGAGTTGCTGGAGATCTTGAAATCTCGGCAGGGCTGGTAATACCTGCTACGAGTCCTATTGGATTTACTTCTGTACCAGTAGCGGCTCGTGGTGGGAGTGCTGCGGGGCGGGGGAGGAGCAGGGTGGGGGGTAGTAAACTATGGCATACGGCCGAACAGAGGTAAGTAAACAAATAAATAAAATGAATTTCATTGCGCGCGCTGCATTGCCAAATGCGATGCAGCGCGTGCAATGAAATTCGTTTTATTTATTTATTTGTTTACTTACCTCTGTTCGGCCGTATGCCGTAGTTTACTACCCCCCCACACTGCTCCTCCCCCACCCTGCCCCACCGCCCGCAGCACTCCCACCACGAGCCGCTACTGCTCTGTACTCTTATTGAGGATCAAAAGATTCATCAGGATTACCACAGCACTCAAAACGTAGATTTTGACAAAGAAACTGTGACTACTTTAGCAAGGATGATCAATAAACAAGACTTTTTGCTGCTGAAACAGGAAGATGACTTTCTAGGAGTTCAGGTCCTAGACTCTGGTACAGGCTTCTCCAAATATAGCTCGTGAGATACTGGTAACTCTCCAGCTACCTGTAAGTAGCTCTCCTCTGTAAGGAAAAATAACAAGGACCCCCTGTCAAATTGATAAAACAATTCCTAGGGCAGGGCACTAATACAGTGTAATATATATCCCTAGGCAATTAAAAATTAATAATAGTTATAAATCAATGAATAAATGTGTCTCTTCAGTACATCTTATTTGTGAACTTAGTGTAACAATCTATGTAAACAATACAAAGGTGAATGATTTAAACAAAGAATATCTTTATTACAATTTTTTTATAATATAAAAAAATAAAAACACTTCATAATACATAACAAACTATACTATGTATCAAAATAACATTTAAAATCGTATGTTCAATCTAATAGAAACAGTCAAGTAGTGGCACAAAAATAAATGTCTTCAACGCGCGTTTCGACGCAAACTGCGTCTTCGTCAGGAAAAGCCACACATTTACCTAAAAATGTAATATAATTTAAAAGTTACACTGCAGTTCATGATGCATGACAAAGTAGATTGACTGTCACATAAGGAAAATATCTACTATAGAAGAAAGAGAGCGGTGAAGAAAAATTAAGAATCGTGTCATCTCCAAGAATGAGAAAAGGAAAAAGAGAGAGATCTCATAACCAATATATAGCAAGTATAAATGATCAAATAATAGAAAGCTATAAGTCACCAGGATATCTATTTCTTTTAGAGAGAGGATATAAATAAGCTTATTCTGAAATGCTTACTCTATATATCGAGCGTAGTGTCAAATATCTGGTAGTCCACAATATTATTTTCACCAAGTTGAAGAATAAACAACTTCTGAAAGAGTTGATAACATGTAAATTTAGTGATGGGCTCTTTCTATTACCTGGTACTGGATAAATCTGTTAACAGAAGTAGGCGTTTTATAATTACCTCTATTTCTTTCTTGTAAGACTTTCAATTGTCTTTCTTTTGTTTAAAATGCGTGTTCATATGCACTTGACGCAAAGTCTATGCCTTAAAATCTAAATGAGACCAATCAGGAACTATTTAATAATTTAAAAAATAACAGTGAATAAAATCAAAAAATAGTAAAAAACATATGCAAGGGTATCTTTCTGTACCTGAAATATATGTTGTTACTTATAAAAACTTCGAATTTGTCGCTTTCTGTGCGAAAAGTAGTTCCAAGGAGTATATGATAGTTCTCCCTTATAGGTGTAACTGTAGAAGAAATATCGAAAAAATATAATAATATAAAATAATCAGATAAGTATATTAGCTCTTAAAAATGCGGCGTATCTAATCTATTTGGCTATCTTAAGTCTACAGAACGTCCTCGTGAAATCACATATTGTGAAGTTGGGGAACATTACCTCAATTCGTAAAGATGACTTGTAAATAAATACTGACACACACAACTAGCGTCATGATAAGTAAGTCTCAGCTAGATGACAAACTATTATAGGCTCACTTGACTCACGGGTTACAGCGGTCTAACTTTAAAATTTTAAATTCAATTTCAAAACTGTCTGCCTAATAATGGAAAAACTAGCATCTAGGTATATAGAGAACTTACGATAAAAAGTAGTGTATGATGGATAGTAGCTCCGTCGGCGTGTAAACGTCCAGACCGATCCCTCGATATGCTGAAAGATATATAACACGGCTCTATCTCCTTTTAAACTGGTGTTTCTTAATCTATAACCCTTCACGATTGGTCTATGTGGTATACGGACGACGTATCTACGACCAGAACGTAAGGAAGTCACATGACGAAGACCAACCAGGTGATTCCTTAGACTGCATCTCGTCTCCGGAACCAGAATAGTGCTCAGGTCATGTGATCGGCTAAGGAAGGACAATGAACTAGAGCGTAAACTGTGGGAACTCGGTTTCATTGCGTCCTATTGTCGCAAATCTGTTTACCATATTGGTTACGCTCTAAAAGATGTTAATAGCGATCATGGTAATATAGATGGTATGAATAGAGTAAAACTGTTCTCAAATGCTTGCATAAAATAATAATATTGTATGCATATGTGAACTGTAACTTAACGGCACATGAAGTAGAACTCTAAATGGCATTTTCCCAAGGTAACTCATTATTTAAACCGCTATTTAATGTATTAAGGGAAAAAATCCAATATACTTCCTTCTTTTTGCGGATTCTAGTGCCTTCAACTTCTTCAGAGTTCTTTATTTTCTCTAACACTCGCCATTGTGTTTCTTCTGGTTTGTGGTTAAAATCTAAATAATGTTTAACCAATGGTGCTGTGATTTTGGCGGTGCGGATAGCAGAGCGGTGTTCTGTCATTCTCTTATTGACTGCTCGAGAGGTCTCCCCTACATAACCTAATCCGCAAGGGCATACAATCAGATAGATGACATTTTGAGTTTTACAATTCCACATCTGTTGTGCACAGATGGTGTACCCATTAAAGACTATGGTTTCTCCTTCCATCACTGTATCACATGATTTACATGATAGACATTTGAATGTGCCCTTAATGGGAGTGCTTCCATCAATAGTCTTTTGAGCGAAAGTTCTGGGAGCTGAAAAACGTGAATGTACAATCATGTCTTTAATGTTTCTATTCCGCTTATATGCAAATAGCGGTTTGGCCAGTTTTGTTTCTTTGTCTGGATCGCTATTAAGAATATGCCAATTGGAATTTATTATTTGTTTAACTTTACTATTCATTGTGGAATGTTTTGTAACACATACGAGTTGGTCCGGTTTTTTACGTGGAGTCCCTATCAAAAGATGGTCCCTATCATAAAATCTAGCTCTTTTATAGGACTCCCTCACTAGCCGGTGAGGATATCCTCTAGTTATAAATTTCTCTTTCATGGCATTTGCTTGTATATCAAAATCTGCCAAGTTCGTGCAATTACGTCGTAATCTTAGGAATTGAGAAAAGGGGATACTCTGTTTTTGCGTACGAGGGTGATAACTGTTAAAATGTAGAAGTGTGTTTCTGGCAGTTGGCTTGACAAATAAGTCTACTTCCAACAGGCCTATATTATGCCTAATTTTAATGTCTAAAAACTCAACTTCATTTGTATTAATATTTGCTGTAAATTTAAGATTATGATCTGCCAGATTCAGCCATAATATAAACTCCTGAAGCTTCAATTCGTCATCGGTCCAGATAAAAAAAAAAAAAGTCCTTTGTCATGCATCATGAACTGCAGTGTAACTTTTTAAATTATATTACATTTTTTAGGTAAATGTGTGGCTTTTCCTGACGAAGACGCAGTTTGCGTCGAAACGCGCGTTGAAGACATTTATTTTTTGTGCCACTACTTGACTGTTTCTATTAGATTGAACATACGATTTTAAATGTTATTTTGATACATAGTATAGTTTGTTATGTATAATGAAGTGTTTTTTATTTTTTTATATTATAAAAAATTGTAATAAAGATATTCTTTGTTTAAATCATTCACCTTTGTATTGTTTACATAGATTGTTACACTAAGTTCACAAATAAGATGTACTGAAGAGACACATTTATTCATTGATTTATAACTATTATTAATTTTTAATTGCCTAGGGATATATATTACACTGTAGTAGCTCTCCTCTGTCCAGTCCAGCCGACTAAATTAGAAGCTTTTGCTTGGCTAAATACATGTATACCAAAACTGAAAAGTGTGTTATAGAGACAAAAATTTGTTTTTTCCAAAACTGATAAGCTGTTTGAATTTCCAAAATCTATTCAAAATTGATATTTGAGTGATAAATCACGTGAATTTGGAGAGGTTTATTAACTTAGTGCTAGGGGCATTTAAGCTATTGCCATTATATATTACCTATGGAAAGGCATCCCAAAGCTGTTTTTTTTTTTTTACATTACTGCTTGCAGTCCTGTGTGATGCACTCAGGTAATCACTGTGCGTACTTTTACATAGGATTACCACTAACGTAATCTTGTCAGCAGTCGCAGCTCCTGGTGGGAGTGCTGCGGGCGGTGGGGCGGGGCAGGGGAGGGGCAGGGTGGGGGTAGTAAACTCCGGCATACGGCCAAACGGAGGTTAGTACAGAAATAAAACGAATTACATTGCGCGCGCTGCATCGCCATTTGACGTTGTAGCGCGCGCAATGTAATTCGTTTTCTTTCTTTATTTCTGTACCTACCTCCGTTCGGCCGTATGCCGGAGTTTACTGCCCCCACCCTGCCCCTCCCCCGCCCTGCCCCACAGCCCCGCAGCACTCCCACCAGGAGCCACGACTGCTTGTCAGATGTGGTCACTATTACAGCACTAATGATATCAGTAGCTCAGGATGATTTTATTTGTTGTAAGCATTGTTCCCTGTAGGGTGCGCGCGTGCGCGCCCGCACACCTATGTTTTCTGAAGCGCGCAGTCTCTAGTCTAAAGCGCGCTGAGACGTCATGTGAGAGACCATGAAAACGCAAACTACCGTTTTTGCGTCGCTCGTGTTTTAAAAGCAGCGGCGCGAAAAAACTGTAATTTGCTTGTTGGTAGAAGATCTCAAGTTGCGCAGCAAGTGACTCTTGCAAATGCCACTTGCTGCGTTCATTTCAGGAACAGGAGCGGGGCTCCAAGGCACACATGGGCAGCAGCGCTGTCTAGAAGCATTACACACGGCTCCAGTAATTTTACAGGCCATAAAATAATCTGCATTGTGCGGCATTAAAAAAAATATGCATGCAGAAATAATTCACGATTTGGAGACAATATCTTTTTTTTATCATCTGTTTTGGGGCATGTTATTTATGAGCGGACACCAGCTGCTCCTGCAGCGAGGGCTTCTGTTGTTCCACTAAAGTTGGTGATAACAAGAGATAAAGATCAGCCTGCTCCCTCTTTGCTCATCACTGCACAGGCCCCACACGATTAGGCTGTCTCATCTCCATTGCCTTTTCAGAAGAAACATGCCAGGCATTTGTTCATGTTTAAGACAGTTGCTGGAATGGAACTTCATTTAAAACAACCTTTGTTAATTTGTAGCATAACTTTTGTTCTTTTGTTCACTTATTAGTCCAGCGAAGCTCTAGTATATGTTTTAAAGTGCTTTCTGCAAATATTTGATGTCTAAAGTGTGTACTGATAAGGGGAGCAATACCAGGTTTCTGGGATTTTGTCTATTTTTGTAGCAGCAAGGGCATTAAAATTCACATCATGGCAGTAGAAAACCATAATTGCACAGCCTGAGGGAGGGGGAGGAACCTTTCACCTACCTCTTCTAGGTGCATGCACACCTCCTTGGCCACTATTATACTTACTGACTTCCAAACCTTACTAAAGAGCAAATGTGTTAAGTGCTTACATTGTAAAACTTCTATCCAAAAGTTATCCATTCATTTAATTTACAAAAGCAGTTTGCTTTATAAAAGTAGCAGTAACAGTAGATTTTAGTGTATATGCTTTAAAAACACTCTACGGGGGCGTGTCCAAGATGGCGGCGAGATAGGACGTGCTCTCCCGTCTCTCCCGCTAAAGCACCGGCCCAGGGCCGTCTATCGCTGTCCCACGAGCGAAGCAGTACAGGACCCGCTGCAGAGTAACCCGCAGAGCATTGAGACTCCCCACAAGGGTGTTTTGGGGCACGAGCGAGAGCCTGGGAGAGGCGCGGCCGAGCCGGATCGCTGTGACCGGAGCTGAGACCCGCAGGGCCAGGCGCCGTGGACACCGTGCTGCCCTGCGGAGACGACTTCCACGGGAGCGGAGCGAGGGGGCTGGCTGCGGCGGACTACCTGTTCCTCCCCTCGCGGTGTATGGTGGCGCATTGCGTGGGAGAGCCCCATCGGAGTTGCATCGGAGGTGCGACCCAGAGTTGACGGGTCAGCCATCTTGCTGCGAGGGAGGAGGAGCGCTAGCTGCGCGGAAGACGGAGCGAATACGCCCGGGCGGCTGAGTCTGTGAGCGGGCGCCGGGGGCACTCGGCCCCCACGAGGAGGCAAGCATTGAACCGCCCCCGCGACAACCCTGCGGGACTCTCAAGGGGCCCTGAGGAGACTCCCACGCAGCACACCCGGAGTGGAGGGCACAGGACGCTTCTGGAGGCGGGGAACACGGAGCTCCACATCAGACTTTGCCGGCGTGACGCCTTGCCAGCGGCCCCTGAGGAAACCTGTCCTGCAGCTGAAGCTGGTGTCTGGTAGGGAAGCGCCTCATTTTGAATCGCTGGTGGTTGGGGCCTGGGGACCGAGCGCAACCGCTGTTAGAGGCGGATGCTGAGGGTGGGGCCCAGCTAGGTCTGGGTGCAGTTTGTGGAACTCCGAGGGGCCCTTCGCTCGGCCCTGGTCCCGGCTGGGAGGTTCCGCTTCATGAGACTCCGAGGGCCCAAGCGGACTTGGAACGGCACACATGGTGTAATCTGCGGGCCTAGACCTGGTTGGTGACTAGAACGCGTGCCAGCTTCACCCACGATGCCGCGTGGCGCTCCCGCCGGTGCCGCACCTGAGCTGGGGACACACTATTCCCGCTAGGACAGACATCACAATGCCGGGCAGCGGTGGTCTGGGGGACACAAGGAGGCCCCGAGTATACCCTCCATAGTCACCGGGGGACCTGGCCTGCTCCACGCCGGTTCACGGGGGACACGCGACTACCATCCTTAAGAGGTTGGGACCCTACACCGGGATCCGGGTTCATTGCGATCTCAACATGAGCTACCGCCCGATCGGCCTAGTGGGGTCCTGGTTCGCGGACATTGAGGCACCTTGCGGGCCACCCAGGAGGTTGCACACCCAGAGGGCTTCCAGATCGACGTCGAAGGGACAGGCCCCCGGTGGGGACCACTACCCCGCACTGCAGGAGCATGTCAACCACCTGGGGGAAAAAAGACAAAACCCTTAAGGAGCTCTTCGCCCGTGCCCAGAACGAACCGGTGGCCGATTCTTCACTACCAGTGGATGCGGCCTCCTCCCAGATGGCGGCAGCCACGGAAGAACCAGTGACCCGGGCTTTCCTGGAGTCTCTCTTCTCCGCCCTACGCGATGACCTCCACACCCTCAAACAGGATCTGACCGCGGAAATGCAGGACGTCCGCAAGTATGTAGACAGCATTGGGGAGCGCATCGCAGCATTGGAAGATAAGAGTGACAATAGAGACTCAGAAGTAGCTTCCTTACAACAAGAGGTCATCCGTATCCACGACCAACAGGTAGATCTGCAGTCGCACCTGGAAGACCTCGAGAATCGCTCTCGACGCCATAACATTCAAATTCGAGGGATTAAATCCGGTGCAGAGGCTAGTGACATTTTCAAGTATGTAAAAGAACTCTTCAACCACATTCTGGGTAGCCCTCTGGACGCAGAGCTCAAAATTGATAGAGCTCATAGGGTGGGCTCCCCCCCGCTCCGACTCGGCTCCCCCATCAGATATCCTAGTCTGCGTCCAAGACTTTCGCACTAAGGAGGAGATCCTCCGCAAAGCCAGAGCGTTGCACCCGATTACCTTTCGGGACCAGAACCCCGTTCTTTATCAAGATCTCTCCGCACTCACACTCCAGAAATGCAAGACATTCTGGCCCATTACCTCAGCCCTCCGCCAGCGCAACATTGCTTATTCTTGGGGTCACCCATTTTACCTCATCTTCCGCCACGATGGCAAGCTTTACCAATTGCGCTCTGTGTCAGAGGCAAGCCGGCTGTTGGGCATAGAGATCCCGGACTACAGCGATGGTAGCGATACCCCAGAGCGCGGAAATGAAGAGACTCAGCCGCGATGGAGGCGACAGAGGAGACGCCGCCGTCCCATTCGGCCGGACCCCGAGGTCATCAGGAAAGAGCGACAGGCCACGCTGGACGCCCTACCCGGAGTACTTGCCAAATTGCAGGCCTTGTGAGCGGCACTTGGGCCACTTGTTTGCTGCCTTGCAGGCTACATTCCAGGCAGTCAGCAGGGGAGGTTGGGTGTCTCCCCCAGCCACGACATTACCCCTGTGAACACTGACTTCTGGTCTTCCACGGAAGACGGACTGCATTTCGGACTACAGACCCGTTCAGGCACCGGTTGTGCCATGTTTTTGAGGGACTTTTCTTTTTGTCTTCTCTTTCTTCTTGCTTGGGGTTCCCTGTCCACAGTCTCCTGGGCCTTGCAAAGCCAGCGTGATCGCACTGTGCGCTCCCTACTGCGGCACCTTGAATGCTACATTCAATTCTGTCCCGTCTTCAGAGACGAGCGGCAGGTTCAACCACAGATCCCCCAAGGCGCCTGCTGGACCGTGCTTTTGCGAGTCCTATTTTTCTCTCTCTGTTTCCCTTCTTCTCTGGGATCCCTGCTCACGGCCCCCGTGGCTTGCGCCACTACGATAAATGCCACGGACGTCTATGGTTGATGTCCACCAGACAAGATGTTCAGCTCTTCCCACCGCTAGTCGCGTCCCTGGCCCGGCCCCGAGTTTTAGATGTCGCCTAACACTCTTAAAGTCCTCACGCTAAATGTGAGGGGGCTCAACAATCCATTCAAACCTAGGGTGATCCTGTCTTACCTAGAAAGTACCGGCGCTGACGTTTGCCTCCTACAGGAGACCCACCTACTCCCCAAAGATCAACACCGGCTTAGGTCCCGGGCTTTCCCCACTCAATTCTTCTCCTCCGGACCCTCCAAGACAGCAGGGGTAGCGATTCTGGTTTCCCGGTCATTTAGAGGGAAGGTGTTGCAGAAGGAGGCAGAAATCTAGGGCAGACTACTCACTTACCAATTCGTGGCGGGCAACCACACGCTAGTCATAGGGTCTATATACGCACCCAATGAAGGTCAGGAACGTTTCTTGCAGGGTTCCCTGAGCGAAGCCACGGCCACGCCCATAAGTAAGCTTTTATTGGGGGGCGACCTCAACCTAGTTTTTGACAATGACCTGGATAGGTCAGTGCAGCGCACAGGTCAGGTGGGCGCTCTCTCTCGCGCCGGGCTAGCCAGGCTGGATGATCTGGGCCTAGTGGACCTATGGAGACGCCGACACCCCCGTCTTCGGGAATATTCTTATTATTCTCACGCTCACAAAACCTATGCCCGACTTGACTATTTATTAGGCTCTAGCGCGCTTTGTGACACCACGACAGCGGTTGACATTGCCACAGCAGCACTGTCAGATCATGCGCCAGTAATGGCTACTCTGACATTGCCCCCGTACCAACCACCCTCCAGGTGCTGGCACCTACGGGACGGCCTCCTCCAGCGCAAGGACGTAGTTGACCAAATACAGCGCACACTTGACGACTACTTAGCCCATAACGACAATCCAGACACACAGATGTCCACGCGGTGGGAAGCCCTGAAAGCGGTCATCAGGGGCGAGATAATAGCCATCTCATCCGCAGACAACGCGGTGCGCAAGCGTAAGAGGGAGGAACTTACTCAAAAAGTTTGTGAATTGGAACACATGCACCAACGCACTGGAGCCCCCCGAATCTGGCGCCAGCTGACTGCGGAGCGGGCACACCTGGCCGCCATTGACCGTGACAAAGCAGAATATGCAGCGCTACGACTGCGTCACTCCTTTTATGTGGGGGGGACAAATGCGGGAGACTGCTAGCACACATACTTAGAGAGGTCAGACAGCGCCAGGGAGTGCAGGAGATTAAGTATCGCCACGGGTCACTGCTTACGGAAGACGCGGCCATCGCCGAGACTTTCCGACACTTCTACGCTGATCTATATGACGAGCAACATTTGGCAGCAGAGGACATTGCTGCATATTTGACGCAGGCCCACCTTCCTACACTGACCCCTGCACAGACCGAACACATAGAGAGGGAGATACGCCCGGAGGAAGTCATAGCAGCCATATCACACCTTAAACTAGCTAAATCCCCTGGTCCCGACGGCTACACGGCAGCCTTTTACAAACAGTTTTGCACTACGATGGCCCCTGTATTGACTAGGCTTTTCAACTCCTTTGCAATGTCAGGAGCGATCCCCTCGTCAATGCTGGAGGCTGCAATCGCAGTCATCCCTAAACCAGGAAAGGACAAGTCTAGCTGTTGGGCATATAGGCCTATTTCCTTATTAAATATCGACCTGAAGCTGTACACTGGGATCCTGGGTGCTCGATTGTCGCCCTATATGCCGGGGCTGATAGACCCGGATCAGGCCGGGTTCATCCCCCAGCGGCAGACCAGTGACAACACTAAGAGGGTGCTACACCTCATAGAGAAGGCCTCGCGTATCCCAGGGGAGTATATGCTTCTCACTATCGATGCCGAAAAGGCATTCGACCGTGTACACTGGCCATATCTTGAACAAGTACTGATTCGCATAGGCCTAGGCACAAAGATGAGGACGCATATCCTCAACTGCTACCGCTCTCCTACAGCTTCGGTAAGGGTCAATTGGCACACCTCCACTCCATTCCCTATCAATAGGGGCACCCGGCAGGGGTGCCCACTGTCGTCCCTGCTATTTGCCCTCTATATGGAACTGATGGCACAGAGGGTCCGAGAACACGCACAAATCAAAGGCATTCGCTTTGGGAGCGACGTACACTATAAGTTTGTACTCAGACGATGTTCTTGTCACTTTATCGGACCCGGTGACCGACCTTGGCGCCTTCCTGGGGGAATTAGACTCTTTCGCAGGCGCCTCTGGGTTTAAAGTTAATATAACGAAATCCACGCCTTGAACCTCTCACTTTCGCCTCTGACCTTGGTATCTCTCCAGAGCAGCCACCCGATACAATGGTCTGACGGGCCAGTCCCGTACCTGGGAATTCATCTAGCCCCTATGCTGCAGGCCATAACGACGGTCAATTATGCCAAACTACATGCCCAAATCCGCTCAGATTTACAGCGCTGGAAACATTACCCCATCTCCTGGCTGGGACGTATCGCGGCCATTAAAATGACAATACTCCCCAAAATTCTTTACTTATTCCAGACACTCCCTCTGCAGCCTCCCAATGGTTGGCTGAGCCATGTACAACCGGAACTCTCTCACTTCATTTGGCAGGGTCGTAAACCGAGACTGAAGAGAGTTGTCTGCACTTTGCCTCCCGATGATGGAGGCCTAGGGATCCCGGATATTGCACTCTATTACAAAGCGGCACAACTTCGGTATCTGGTTGAGTGGAGCCGCACTGAATCAGAGAAGCATTGGCTCTTCCAGTATCGGGCCGTGGCTGGCACTTCTCTTATGAAGATCCCCTTCCTTAGGAAGCCGCAGAGACCTCCCAACCTCTACGCCTCACAAGTCACACGTCCTATATTATCCACATGGGACCAGACCTGCAGGAAACACGACTTGACGACCTTCCCTTCCCCTCTCACGCCACTCCTTGACAACACTGACTTTAGCCCCGGGGCGGACGAGATATCCTTCCCCCGTGGAGATCTGCAGGAGTTCGCGCCTTGGGTCAATTATTTGACGCCGATGGTTTCATCTCCTTTACGCAACTGCGAGCGGATTATGGCCTCCCGGAATCGGAAAGGCTACATTACCTGCAGCTGCGACACTGGGCACAGCATCCGGAAGTAAAGCCTCATGCGCAACGACGCCTTACCTCCTACGAGAGATGGCTTATCACTCGACCCTCCGACAAGAAATTGATCTCAGATCTATACAAAATGCTTCTCTCATGATACACGCATACATATCACGCTGGCCGTGCGCGCTGGGAGAGGGATCTCGGCCGAGATCTCAGCACTAAAGAGTGGGAGGGAGCATGTTTTAGGGCGCGTCACACTGCAAGTCACACAGGTCTCACTGAAACCCTAACCAAACTAGTGTATTACTGGTATTATACTCCCGAACGCCTTCACCGGGCCGACCCCGCACATAACCCAGATTGTTGGAGGGGATGCGGGAAGCGGGGAACTTTAGTCCATCTCCTTTGGGAGTGCGAGCACTTACAAGGCTATTGGTCTCAAGTATTGGACGAGATTGACAAACACCCGGACACAGAACTTCCTAGGTTCCCTGCCTATGTTCTCCTGGGCGTCCCGAACCCACTTACGTATCGCTTGAGGTCTAGGAGGGGGCGGCAGATAGCGATTGCACTGGGCACGGCCACTCAAAACATATTAATACACTGGAGGTCCACCCGCATCCCCACACACACCGGGTGGCTCCAACGGATGTGGCACATTCTGGGGATGGAGAAAATCTCGCTCACCTTGGCAGGGAAGGGTTCGACATTTAGTGACCTCTGGCAGCCATTCCTGACACTCCTAGCCCAAGAGTTCCGGGAGCTAACATGCCCTCGATACCTCCGCCTCCTACGGCTGGCCCCTCAGGAAATGACTTCCGAGCAGGCCCGGCCTTAAGGGCGCTGCTGCGCAACGACACAGTGATAACTAAGCTATAGTGGACAGGGAGGGGGGGGTGGGAGGCTATTCTTTTGTCCTTTCTTTTCCTTTTCCGTTTCTTCTCTCTATCGGGGAGGGGGGTGGGTTCGTACTGGTTAATTTGTTGTTAATTTACTATGCCACTATATGCACATATTGCACGCTCCGAGTTCATTGTAACTCGCATGTGGTGCCCGATTCTCATGTAGCCAACAGCCATATGGGCAGGTGTGTTATGAATAATAAATAAAAAAGATTTAAACCTAAAAACACTCTACACTACATACTAATTTAAATGCATGTGTTTTGGAAATACACAACACACAAACTTTCATCAAGTGTTAAAATACCCAGGTCCCATATTATTTATACTGTAGTCCAAGTGATGTTCAGGATTCTACAGCATGAGGAGAGGAGACGTTTACAAAAATGCTGTCCGGGCTGTTTTGCATTTTAAAAGAGTATCATTCTTCATGCATGTGATCTGCGAGCTGCAGATCTCCACAGTGGGTATGTCAGTCGTCTGAACTGCCTTACAAGTTTACTAAGGCACACACATGCAAGTGGTGAAAGTGTGTAATTTTTAACTGAGAATCACCAAACATTTTGGATCAATAGCTCCAAGCACTTTATTTTCTTGAGCACACTGCACTGTGCTCTTCTGTTGCCATAGGAACAACTGTGATTTGTGCGCTGCTGCATGGCTTCTGTCACCCCATTACCAGTCCATTTGAAACAAAATACACTGAGGAACATGGATGCATTATGTTTTATTTCATTATGCAATTTAAATTTATTTGCACTTTCCAGATCATGTAAATGTCGTTTTTTGTGCAACATATGACTCTTGTACAGTGCATACTATGAACTGAGTCACATTCAGGTGTCTTGGATAGATACTGTGGGCACGTTTTATTGATGGGAACTGATTGAGAGCTCTGTAGTTGAGGCAGAATGCAGTGCCAGTTTCTCACAATGCCTGTCAGTGAGTCCTAAAGGTGTCCAGACTAAATCCAACTCCAAACGTTAGCCTCTCTACATACCACAGACAGCAATGGTGTGAAGCCAATAAAACAAGGTCTCTCTATTTGAATGAGAACTACTAGGTAGTTTCTGTGATCTACCAGATCAGGAAAAGGGATAACTAGAAGTTTTTATCAGTGGGTTCTATTCACTTCCAATTCAATAATCAACAACATAGGATAGAGAGCTCACTTGGTAGTACATGGGTTGCCTCACTACCTTGCCACATAAGAGGGGTGTCCCTATTTATTTAAAAGGACTCTCACCCACTGGGATTCCCAATGGTATGCTTCATCATTGAGTCCTCATCCAGGACTCTACAATGAAGCATGCCTCTGGGATGCTGTATATGTGGAAATGCACCTTTTTTTTGCATTTTTTAACAAAAGTTAGAAGTGGTATTTGCCACTGATGTTTGTCGCTGTGCTCACATAGTCAGTTTCCTGGCGCACATAGCAGTGGCTGCAGTGCACAGAGACCTTACACTGCCGCACACTGAAGAAAAAAATTAGAGGGAACATTGGTTGTAAGTAGCTATTATTACAGAAAAGGTTGGAGACCCCTGCTCTGGTGGGAACTAAAACGAAGCCTTTGGTCAGAAGCAAATAGCATAATGCATAGTTGACTCAGAAAAAGGGAATATTTAAACTGTTTTTCGACAGAGCTTCATGAAGAAGAGGTGTTGTTGTTGAACAGTAAAAGCCTAGGATCCACCTAAGCTCCTCTGGTTTTCTGTCTTGACACTGTCTTCTTTATATACCTCACCACCTTTATCTGACTGAAATGCAACATACAGTACTTTGTGAAATAAATATACATACATCATTTTTGCTCTCCAATAAAAATAATATTTTCACTTACTTTCCCAGGTCAGTTTATGATTGGATAGTTTCTGTTCATTTATACTTTCTTTCTCTCTTACCTGATTTTACCTGCTTTTATTTGTACCATTCAAAACTATGCCATATAATTGTACCATATTTATACATTGCAAAGTGATTTGGCAAAGCACTATTTAATTAAATTCAAAGTAAATGTGGGGCAAAATTGCAAAGTTGTTATAAGTATTTGTGTTTTTTTTTATGGCACGCATATTAAAAAAAAATAACCTTAAAAATGTATTTAAGCGTTCATTTGAAAAGGTATTTAAACGTTCGTTTGCTTTGCTATTATGTTTTGTTTCCATCCAATACTATATTGAGGAGATGTTCAGTAGTACACGCCCGAGTCGATGTGGCATAACAGCAACATGTATGCACTTTGGTGCTTTTTACTATTTGTGTTTATTTTTGGGCCTTTTAAAGGTGTTTTTCTAAGTGTTTGAGTTTGTTTTTATGGCACGCAAAATGAAAAAAAATAACCTTGAAAAGGTATTTAAGCGTTTGTTTGTTTTCTTTTAGGGTACATACAATAAAAAATAACCTTTGAAAAGACATTTAAACGTTCATTTGAAAAGGTATTTAAACGTTTGTTTGTTTTGCTATTATGTTTTGTTTCCGTCCCCTGCGATTTTTGAGGCGATGCTCACTAGCACACCCATGACTCGATGTGGCTTAACAGCAACATCTATGTACTTTGGTGCTGGGGAGCAATGTTCGAGTTATGATGTTAATGTAACATCCAGTAATTTGGCTCAAAATAGTCAATCTTTTTATGTTATCAAAAATATAAATGTATCATTGTGTAATGTAGCTAGTGGTCCTGTAAAGCGCTTCAATATGTTTGTGTTTCTTTTTGGTTACAAGTTGTGTTCTAAATTGCTTTGTACATGTGTTTATTTTTTGGGCTATAAAAGGCGTTACCATAAGTGATTGTGTTTCTATTTAGGCCATGCAAAGTAAAAAAATGAGTTTGAAAATGTATTTAAACGTCTGTTTGTTTTGTGGTTATATTTTGTTTCCGTCCATGTCATGTTGAGGAGATGTCCACTGGCACGCAGTTAAAAGGATATGGCATAACGGCAACATTCATGTATTTTAGTGCTGAGGATCAAGGCTCAAGTCTGGGGAGCAAGGTTTTAGTATTGATGTTAACTTCACATCCTGTAATTCTGGTCCATTTTTAAACTTCCTTATGTTTACTAAAAAAAAATGTTTCTGTGTAATGTTTGAAGTATTCCTGTAAAGCGCTGCAATACTTTTGCAATCTCTTTGCGCTATATACAAATATTATGGTGTAACAGGTACAGTTGCCAACTTTGGAGGTGGGGAATAAGGTTGACGTTTTGGCGTGACTTAAATATGGTGTAATTCTGGTGAAATAACTTACTTAGCAATGGAGGCTAGTGCTTTCACGGTAACTAGCACTATGATGTCACAACGAGGGGCAATGTGACTTCACAATGACCAGCACTGTGGCTACATAACAAGGGTCATTGTGACATATATCCATTGAGGACTCTGGCATCAAAGTAACGAACACTGTCACATCATAGTAATGAGCACTGTCTCGCCATAGCAGCGCGCACTAGTACATCATAGCAACGCGCTCTGTGAAATCATAACAAGGGGCACTGTGCCATCAGAGAGAGACTCATTATAACATCATAGAAAGCCTTACTGTGTCATCACAGCAAGAGGTGCTGTAACCTCACAGCAACCATCACTGTGACTTTACAGATGGGCCCTTTGACATCACGCCAAAAGGACACTGTGATATCACATCAAGAGGAACTGTGTTGGAGCAAAGAATACTATGAGATCACATGAGTAGGTGTGACATCGTCACATTTGGCATTATGTCCTCACATCAAAGAGAACTGTGACATCACGTTAAAGGGCAACCAAGCTGCGTGATATTACAGCAACAAGCATTGTAAGATCACAGAAGGAGGAATGCAGCATCATATCATGGGACGCTGTGCCATCGCAGAAGGCACACTGCAACTTCACAGCAAAAAGGCACTGTGACACCACTGAAAGTGATGCTGAGACATCACAGTACTGAGAACTGTGACATCACAGAAGGGAACACTGTGTCATCACAGGAAGAGATAACCAAAAAGTATGACATCACAGCAACGAGCACTGTGGCATCACATTAAGAGGTACTAAGCCATCAAAGCAACAAGCACTGTGACATCACAGCAAGGGCCACTCATAACCCAGAAAGGGGCGCTGTCACATAACAGCAAGTAGCACTTTGATATCACAACAAGATACAATATGACATCATTACATTAGACACTGTGCTATCACATGAGAGAAGATTGTGATATCATATGAAGGGGCAACTCAGAAATGTGACATCACAGCAACAAGCACTGTGGCATCACATTAAATGGCACTGTGTCATCACATCAAGGCGCACTGTGACATCACAGTGGCAGGCATTGTGGTACCACAGTAAGAGACTTTGTGACATCACATTGAGGTTCTTTGTAAAATCACAGCCACTACAACTGTGTCGTTCCAGCAAGGGGCATTGTGACATCATATCAGAAGACACTGTAACATCATCACACCAAGGGGCACTGCATCACCACAGCAAGAGTAACGGTCACATTACAACCATGGGCATAGTTTCTATTTTTCAATATTTAAACACTTACAAGCACAGGCACAGCCTCATGTTCACAGTGACACACAAGTTTATATAATAGTGCACACTGTGTCAATGTGCATATACGTTTATATAGCATGCCTCACAACATTACTAAAGCTCTTGAGCACAGCTGCCCAGGGGCCCTCACACCCAGTCCTTTTAAAGAAAACTAGCACACACCCAGCCCACACAGCTAAAGTCACAGTATCCAGCCTAACAACACTCCCGCTAACACCAACAGCCACAACAGCGCTTTTCCTATACATGTTGGTGTTCATTTTTAGGTAATGTAAAGAAAATAGACTTTAAAAGGCATTTACACATTAATTCCTGGTCGTGCTCATATGAGTTTTTGTTTTTTTTACTTTAGGGAAAAAAAAGTTCATACACAAGGCATTTACACGTTTGTTCCCAGTCTACAGTTTTAACACTTTGAGAAACTCTCCGAAGCTTTCACAAATCTCCAAACTTCTTGGCGCACCACTATCTCTTTTTCAGAAAAGAAGGTGCAAACACAATTCAAACAGCAACACTGACAAGGATCTTAACTACAAGTCCGTGTTTCCGTTCACTATAGGACTGCAGCAGGTTGTGAAACCATTGACAACAACTAGGCCACTCCAGACTTTCGGCCACACCCTCAATGGTGTGCATTCAATACAAGCTGCTTGCTTTAGGCAGGTTACATAAATAAGGTTACTTTACTGGCTAATCCAAAATCTCACAAAATCAGCACCATGCGTGAAAGGAAACTGTTACAAAACATGGAGTAACTCTGAGTCAATGTATTGGTATTACACCTAGAAACCAATATCAGCTGCACGATAATATTTCAAATATTCGGTGCTTTTACAAACAAAACTACTTTTCACTACACTGTTTCTTATACACACTGTACACTTCACAGCATTGCAACATTCCAGAAAATAATTATGTACAGAGCAATTGTTTATATATAAACAACATCAATAAGACGTTCTCCGATTTATAACTGCAACACAAGTGGTAGCACAGTTTTTTATATTGGTATTTCTTATTTGTTTGCTTTTGTGCTTATTTTTTTCTTTGCATTGGTGTTTACAATTGTTTAGCGTTTGCTTGCAAAACTATCTCAACATTCGCTTTATTTGCTGTTATCTCTTGTTTCCGTCCATGCCATGTTGAGGAGATGTTCACTAGCACACTGTCAAAAGGATATGGCATAACGGCAACATCTATCAGCTTTGCTGCTGGGGAGCAAGGTTCGAGTCTTGACATTAACTTATCTGCCTCTAATTGTGGGAAAAACACTACATTTTCCCATGAGCACAAAAACATGAATTTATCCTTGTATACTGTAACTAGTGGTCCTGTAAAGCACTCCCATACATTCACAATCTCTTTGCGCTGCATACAACTGTAGAGGATGCGGCGTCATGCCAACATCTATGTACTTTGGTGCTGGGGAGCAAGGTTTGAGTCCTGACGTTGATTTAATAGCCTTTATTTCTTTGAAAATCACTACATTTTCAAGATTCTTTTCAATAGGAATTAAACTTACATTTTCCATTTAATTTTTAATATTCCACATATACCTTCACATTTACAACACCAAAATCTCTAAATCAAACAATTGAGAGACCTATTGCATTTCTAATGCTTGTTTTTCTCTCTCTCCTATCCACTTTCTTTCTGTATTTTCTCCCCACGCCTTTTCTAGCGACATGATGCCCTTGGGTGTAAGAAGTGCTCTACAAATAAATAAATGAGTAAATAAAATCTTATGACACTTCATAAACTCCAACAGCCAAGTTTCGTCTTGTGATTCCCTTGTCAAGAGAAACCTCTCTACTGGAATATGCTATATATAGTTTGAGCGTGTGTGCTGAGTGTGCCTGCATGTGTGTATATGTGAATTTGTGTGTGTGTGTCTTTTATATCTGTCAGTTTCTAACCCTCTCAAAGATTTTGACCAACATGGGTGATTAAATCTGTTCATAAGGAAAATACATAAGTAACACCTTCTCCAGTCACATCTCCTGTGGAGCACTTAGTGGGAATCATTCCACGGTTGGAAGGTAGGAGTGTAGTTTTGTGCTCCAAGACCAGTCCTCTCAGACGTTTAGGGCTGTAGTACACCCCTCCAAAACACATCCCTGATAATCTCGGTGAGACCTGCTGTACCCCACAAAACGCGTTAAGACCAGGAAAATGCTCGTCATATCTTGGGTGGTTTCATCCCTGCCAGTTTCAGCACTGTAATGAACTGTAATGAACAATAATAACTCTATTGGAGGCAGGGAATGGCTTGCATTTTCATGCATTCATGTACATGCTCTCTCCGTGGGTGAATTGAATAACAATGTTTGCTTCTCCTGGATTTCTTCCACGTGTTATGGGTGGAACAATGGGCATTAGCAATGTATCACCAAAGTAGGAGTATATTTTTAGTTGATACATTTGAATTGTCAAAGACATGATTTTCTCCCTGCACATCACAACATATCAAAGGCTGTCTAGGAAAGACCACCAAGAGTTAGACGGTGGCCTTGCACAGATATGATGAAAATGGTGATGGCCCCACACCTTCAATTGGGCTGATGGTCCAACCACAGTTTTGAGCCTGTCAACACCACCCATAGACAAAAATGATGGTGAGGGCAACCTAGGTTTGGCCATCAGATCTGCCTTAATCTCCTGTTCACCTATTGGGCAGAGGATGTAGGCGAGGCGAACAGGGTCCTCTGATCCTATGTGACGACGGTCCGTCTATAACCCACCTCTAAATCATCCCAAACTAATCAAAGTGCGTTGAGTCCTTTGCAAATATTTATAGAAAAAATAGTTGTTGTGAGGAATTTGGATACATGCAAATTTGTTAGAACTTAATAAGGGAACTTTGAACATTGGAAGACCTAATATTGATGAAACTCGTCTTTAGAGCTTGCTGGAATTAAATATTGATTTTACCATACATAAAGTGATGAACAACTTAAAATATGTTTGAGTATTTTACATAAACTTCTGTGACTAAACCAAGAATATTGAAACGACTAATAGCGTACTTTTTCAAGGGGAAATTATCACAGTCTTTTGCAATTGTTCTATTAATAGCATTTTTGCTTTTTGAGTGTGGATGGTTTTAAACACACATTTTCTTTCCTTCATACTCCCAACACCCAATAAAGTCTCCCAAACAAACACACACACACTCCCACACCCACACAGACCCGCACAGCAAAAACACTACCATCATCAATATACTCACCCTAATTTCTGCACTTCTCCCCACCAATTGTACATACTTTTGAATGCTCATTAGCATGTGCTCTACATATTGGTGTGAAGCTGACACAGTTCATAAACAACTATCACTTGGATGCATTATTCATCAAAGAACGATGGCTGATTCTCACCTCACCTCAATTGTTGGCAAATTCATTTAAAAAAAGCTGCACAATCAAACCCAAACAAAACGCCAAAGTATACGCAAAATGAAAGTGGTAGTCTCACCATCATCCATAAAACGTCTTGTCCATTCACTTGACTTGCCTGCACACCTGCTGAGTCATCTGACGGCATTGCAGGCTGCAGTACAATGTCAATTACTTTATTCACCACCAAGGTACACAATTTAGAGAGCCCTGGGTATAAAAAGTTTCATTAACAAAGTCAATGAGTCTGCTACAACAGTAGTCATCGCCTATGTCAATATAAGGAACAGATTCCACAAGTCACTTACCCATCCACTCTAGGAAAAACAAATGCATTGAACCATTCCCACGCACTACACATATCCCTTTCCTACCCTCTCAACTTCTGATACAATGACCACCCCTTAAAGGACAAACCAAACCCCACTACATCCTACAAAAATCTCTAGTGACAACCAGCTGGAGACCCTAACCAGCTCCTAAAACTGACATAGACACCCTCCTAAACATTTTTAACAACTCACAAATTAACGCAAAACTCAGCACCTCTTCCATGCATCAGTAACAATGCTAAAAGGCCATGAGCTCCCTTGTACATGCAATGACTCTGCAACAAGAGAATAAAAAATATGGTGCCTCTCACAGTCATCAGCGCAGACTGACACACAAGCAATACTGCAAAATCCAAATTAGGCTTCTACCTCTGCAGAAAAACACAGGCCAGCATTGAGAGCAACCTCCCAAGCAAAGTAATCATGCAATATATTAATCTGCTGTCCATCATGCCCCCTACTCAGTGCAAAACAAAAACATCTGCCTCGCTCCCCGTTGTGTCCATCACTAACTACAAAAATCCACCACCTTTAATCTTTACTTCATCAGTTAAATCAACGCCATAGGAGGGTGTGGTTTGGGCTGATGATAAATGGCTACTTCCCCTGAAGCTCAGCAGCAGCTTCTAAATCAGAGGGATATCAAGCACAAAAGAGCAAAACTTAAAATCCCTGCTAAATTTGGGGGACATGAATCCATCTTTGGAACAGACTGCCCACCTGTAAATCTGACCGCTTTCATGTATGTGAATTAATTCGCTAACCAACTTGTGAGTTGTGATAAGCTTAAATTGGTAAAACTGGAAAAAGACTGATCAAAAAGGGTGCCATTTCCAATGTTACTTGAATTAGTAAGAAATCACTAGAGGAAAATGTCATGTGTTGTGGTCTTCAGAAATGAAAACACATTTTGAAGAACTTGATTTTATCATATAAACAGAATATCTGAAGTCTAGTGAGATTTGCACTATGCCATGTCTCACTGGACTTAACCTGGCCGCCATTTTGTGAAAAAGAAAACAAAGACACAGAAGATTTGAATCTCCTGCCTTTGAAAACAGATGAAAGGAGATGAGCTATGAAGCAGACCACGTTCTTCTGTGGATATTTGCTGGGTGTCTTCTTTGAAGTATTTCTACTGGAGTGGATTCATTCATTACAGAACCATTTGAATTTCTAAATAGACTGTGAGTTTTGTGAACTTTACTGGACCAATCAGAACCGGACTGTCGGTAGGATTTTCATCGCAAGACCGACTGAACTTGTAGTTCCAATGGGATTTGAACAGTTGGAATCAAAATATATGAGGAATCTTACATAGGTAATTGTGAGAAAATTATATTGTGAACTGAAAGAATTTAATGCCGAGGTAGGTTAGAATATAGACTGTTTATAATTTAGGTGAATGTGCATTCAATTTAGGTTAATTTACTATCCTCTCTATCTTGATAGTATTCAGTAATCCTATGATTCAACAGAGAATCATTAGCTACAATAAAGAAGCTTAACTGTATATTTCTGTTTGTATTAACAATTGCAAATGTATTTTTATACCTTCTCATACACCCTAAGGGGCATATTTACAAGCCCCTATCGCCACAGTAACGTCACTTTTAGTGATGTTCCTGTGGCGATATGGGCTTTTCCCTATTTACAAGGCAGCGTTTAGCCACTTAATGTGGCTTAACGCTGCCCTGTAAATAAGGAACCCTTTCACACTATACTTAGCGTGAAAGGGGCGGGCAATGGGTGTTGTGGTGGGCGTTCCACCGCAACACCGATTGATTTTGACACTGCCCCATATTTACAAGGGTGGTGTAAATATGGGGCAGTGCCAAAATTAAGACCAGGGAAAACCTGTTCTTACCCTTGCGAAACGTGGAGAAATGCGTTATTTCTCCTCGTTTTTGCTGTTTCTATGTTTGCTGGGTTGTGCAGCACACATAGAAACAGCAAAATGCAATTGATTGTTTATATGCAGGAAGGTGTCCCTTCGTGAACATAATCATTAAAAAAAAAAAAAAAATGACGAGTTGCAACTTACGTGTGTGTTGCACAAAGCAGCACACATAGAAGTTACAAAATGCCATTTCAGATTGTTTGTGTGCAGGAAGGGACACCTTCCTGCACATAAACAATCCTTCCCCTCAACGTGGGCACCCTTGCACTATGGTGCAAGGGTGTCTGCGTTGGCGCTAGGCTGCTAAATTTAGCGCCAGCGCAGGGAGAAACGCAGAGCTGCACTCTATTTTTGTAAATACGGTGCAGCCCTGCGTTTCAGAAGCGGCAGAGTGCGGTGTTAAACAAACAAGGCTAACGCAGCGCTCCATCACTTCTTTTGTAAATATGCCCCTAAATCCTTAGCATTATTGCATATTTACATATATTTTAAATGTACTACCATTTTCTTAGCAAGTGTTGCATAATGCAAATTTAGCCTAACTGTCCTACTAACAATAGCCTCGTACTGAAGTCGGCACACAGCCTATTTAGTAAAGTCAGCCTTTTTACTCTAGCTTACTGCAACTCCTTTAAGGTTTTTTAACATTCTTCCCAAAAAGAAGACCTGCACCTGCTCATCACTGTATTTATTGTTTTATCCCTGTTGCATAGGATAGTGCAATCTAGCACAAATTCCTTTGGGGTGACATAGTCCCATGTGCCTTGTTCGAGGAGAGCTGCAAGTACTCTTAAGGTCTTTAACTGGGGAATGCTTGTGTAAATTGATTCCACGTCCGTGGTGGCTAATATCTCTTGCTCTGGATGGAATGCCATCTCTTCCAGGAGGTTCAACATGTCTTTAGTGTCTTCTAAATAAGTTGGTATCCTCCTCATAAGTGGATTCATGAGCACGTCTAGAACTCTACCAAGTTCTGCAAGTTATTGCAGTGTGTTTGTGGTGTGTAGACCAAAGTGGGCTGATGTGAATCAATAGCTGCATCTGGTGGTACGGAGTCAAGTGAGAGACTGGTTGGTTGACAAGCCATGTTGGCCAAGACAGGATTCCAGGATTCATGGGGCCCTGAATACGGTAAAGCATGCATTTTTCAATGCAATTGTTGATGGATTCCCAGTAAACAAAAAATAATAATCTTGAATTGTAAGCGGTATAAAGGAGAATCCCCAGCAGAATATATACATAGGCTTAAGGTTGTGTTTTAAATATATTCGGGCATTGCCCATCTGACGGAGATGGCTCTGGAAGCTGTAGGTGCTGCTTTTGTGCAGGGATAATTACAGAATGTGCGAATTCAGTTTATGACTATGTGTATTGAATGTTAATCAAAAAAGCTGGCTGAGTTAATGAAACTGTTATAAACCACTGACACATCTCATAAGAACGGTAGGAAAAGACTATTGAATCTAAACGGATGTCTTTGAAACTGCAAAATATGTAACAAAATGTGAAGTGAAGAGAACAGGAAGACCCCTCAAGATGGCGATGGGAAGGGGGACAGGGTGGAGGGAAAGTGGGGAGGGGAAATGGGAAGGGCAGAGAGAGAATCCCCCGGTGCAGGGTGTTCGTGTTTTACCTGTGGGCAGTTGGGGCACTGGAAAAGGGATTATCCTTATACTGCTTCACATGTGCCTTATTTTACAGACCCACCCATTTTTAACCAGTGCACAAAGAACCCATACCATGAGTATGAGGACAGCCCGATAAGTGTTGACTGTGCTCTCAATACCCTGATTCCCATAGACCAGAAAAGTTCCTATTTGGTGTTGGTGATACATTGTAAACCCCCCACTTCCCTCACTTGGGCTTGTCATTAGATGCAGTTGGTATTTCAACCACACCACATTTCTGACCCTGTTTCCATCACCTGTAGTACCATCATAGATAAGCATTGAAGGGAAATGCCTCTTTTTTCATGATCACCCCATTTATTGGACTGATGCTGCTGGGGTTTTGACTCTGTGTGCTGGGACTCTGCTATCCTGAGCTCAGTGCATATGCTCTAACCACTGAAACATGTTGAAATTGTCTATATTCCTAATTGAGATATTCAACTCCCCTATAAGACCCTAGTACATCGTGCAAAGTGTACCCATGGCCTGTAAGTTAAATGTCACTAGTGGACTGCAGCACGCATTCTGTCACCACTAGGGTAGAGGTACAAAGCATGACTGCAGGCCTGCCATCAGTGACCTGGTTGTGCAGGTTTAAACTGGAAATTCGACCTATCAAAATAACCGCTTTTGACAGACTTAAACCCTCCTTTTAAATATTAATAAGTCACCCCTCACTAGGTTTTAATGCCCAATAAGTCAGGATCCATAATATTCAAAAGTAGGACATTCAAAAGGTTAATGTAAAACACCCTTACAGTGACAAGGCTCCAAAAGCTATTTTAGCTGTAATAGGGTTAGCTGTTCCATAACAACACATCGGAAGTCAACATTTAAATTAAATAATGATATCTCTTCCTAAGAACCAGATAAAAGGTTAAGTCTTGGACTGTTTAAAATATGTATTACTAATCAAATTCACTGGTAACGTTTGATCTGTACTAAATATTTTACAAAAAGTATTTTTCAAATGTCCCCTTTTGCCTGTCTCAAGCCTCTAAAGCCCTTTTGCACGAGCTTCCAAGCATCACCCAGGAGCTGAATAGTTCTTTGATGAGGTGTGAACATGCTCCTAGAGCTGAGAAAAAGTTCTTGGGTGTGGGGAGGTGTTCTGTGACAAGATGACCACCAGGGCAGTTCCCAGGAACTTAATTATCTTCAAAGAGGCCTACACTGTCAAAGGCAGATGTAACTAACACCTGGGTCTGCCCCCTCTTTTCTCCTTTTAGCCAGCCAGGCACTTAATCCATTGTAAGAGGAGCTGCCTCCAGAACTGGTTGTGAGTGTCCACAGAGGAGGGGTTGCTCATTTCTCTGGCCACACCTCTAGGGTGGGCAAAGGTGCTCCACACAGGGAAAGACAGGTCCTGCCATCTTGGTTTTAGGTAGAAAGGGGCACTGTGAGATTGTTTGCAGTAGGGCACAAATGAACTCTTGTAAAAGAGGGTAGGATTACCTCTGAGAACTTTTTCCCCATTGGTTAGCAAAGGGCCAGGAGTCACCCCAACCACAGGCTAGTGCCAAGCATACATTTATCCCCCTGGGCACCATCTTCACTGGACCCGAGGAAAACAGAATAAGGCCTGTACCTGCTGTTGAGACCTGTGAAGAAAACCCTAAGGGCTGGACCTACTCACACTTGTACCCAGGACAAAGAAGTGGACTCCAAGAGTCAGTTGGCTGATCTCCATTTAAGCTACAGGGACACAAACACTGCAAGAAGGTTACTTTCCTGGACGAGCCCATCTGACCAGTTCCAATTGGAACTGCCATGTACCCTGCTGATGGCTTCTGTTGGAATTCTGAATCCTCAAGTGTTGTTCCTGAGGCCCTGGAACCCCTGGCTGGTGTTAGAGAGGTGTGCTCATTCTGCCTAACCCTAAAACCTTGGACTTAGAAACTTTTAAAATACTTTTTGCTTGGAGAACTGATAGAAGATCAGTATGAACCTGCCAAGCCTATTTTCCAAAGATGCATCGCCAGTGGGCCTGACTTCACCATAGCCCTTGCTATGTTCTTCTCTGCAGCAGCAAATACTAATCAGCGGGCCTGACACTGACTGCTATCCGACAACGTCAAACTTTCCATTGGCTACAGCCTGCAGTTTTGCCCCGCTGGAGGAATTCAACTGCCAGAATAGAGTCTAAGTCCGAAGGTAGGAATCTTCACTGTGTGCGAGGCCGAGTAGTACCCAATCAATGTCAATGACTTCCTGGGTGCGAACTCTGGACTTTTCCCGCTCAAAGCTTTTCCAGGCTTTGTCAATAGCTTCACTGAGGCATCGTCCTTCATCAACCTGTCGTCGATGAGTCTGTCTTCGGATTCACCCTGCAGCCTTGCTCCTCTGAGGGCTTTACCTTCTTGAAAATATTGTGTGAAGGTAACTTTATGATTAGGTCCGACCTCGTCCTCATGTCTGACACACGGTCGATCGCTATTTTGGTGCTATTTTTATTTAAAATGTTGAAAATGTATCTTGGAACAGATGAATGGAAATCTTCGCATTGCTCTGCGAAACAAATTGTAAGGATGGTACTGCTAACCATGAAATGCTCAAAGAACTAGCTGATTTGCTTTCTCAAGTGCCCGTGTTATGGTTTACAAGTACAAAGGATGTGGGGTACATCTCTACCATGGACCCTTTAAAAATCAATATAAACTCAATTACGTGTCTGCTACATATTCCAAAGTATCCTCTGAGCCTGAAGCTGAGGCACACAAGTCATCGCAGACCTGATTAAGCAAGGGGTTTGGGTGCCGATTATTAGCAGATGTAATACTTCAATTTTTTCTATAATGAAGGAGGGTAGGACCAATGTGTATAGATTCATGCAGATCTCCATGCTGTTAGCAATGTAGTTATCAGTAGTTTCTCTGTAGCCCCCAACCTTACCACCATTCCTTCTTGTATCCCTACTAAAGCCTAATGATTTATGGTGGTAGATCTGTGTTTTGACTTTTTTTCCATACCCATCCACGAAGAGACTCAGTTCCTCTGCACATTCTCATTAAGCATTGCATGGTGGAAGCTCCATCAAGGATTTACGAAGACTCTATCGATCTTTTCCCAAATATTAAAGAACATTTGCACACTCTAGTCTTTCCCGGAGGTTCAACTCTAGTGTAGAAAGTTGATGATTTAATGTCGGCCTCTTTTACTCTAGACTTTCTCACAAAACTGGCTAAGAATGGGCATAACGCTTCAAAGAAGAAGCTGCAATTTTGCTTTCCCTAAGTGTGTTATCAAAGTCATGAGATCTCTAGCGGAAAGCACCATTTGTCATCGGAGTGGATTGAAGCCATCTAAAAGTTACCCCGCTCAGTGACTCCCAGGTACATACTTTCTTGATAATGGCTTAGTAACGCAGACAATGGGTCCTTGAGTACTCTGCTATGGCAACGCCCCTGGCAGAATTTTGTTAAAACGGACACCACAAAACCTTTGCAGTGGTCGGGAGAGGCCAAACATGCATTTACACAGATCAGACAAACTCTTGCCTTCACACCCTCTCTCTATAGCCATGATTATGCAAAACCATTCACTCTGTATTGTCATGAACGTGATGGATTTTCCCTATGGGTATCAGTACAACATCATTGGAATCAGGAAAAGTCCACACCACAGTATTCTTCTACTTTAGACTCGGTAGCAGCAGGGCTTCTTCCGTGCCTCCACTCTGTAGTGGCTGCTGCTCATCTTATTGAAGTATCTAAAAATATAGTGTTGAGTTCCACCCTTATTGTCGTTACTCCCCACTTTGTTGTTGCTCTTCTCTTCAAAACCAAGGTTCAGCACCTTTTCCCTGCAGGCTGTTCTTTCAATTCTACTGTCGTCTGCCTCCCCCATCACCTCAGTCTGATGCCCCACCCTAAACACAGTATCTCTGATGTACACCTGTGAAGAGGGAGAACCTCATAATGGACATATGGTGCGGGCGTTCCACTGCAGGTGCACAGGTCTCGGAGGCCGCCAGGAGTAAAACAGGGATGCAAAGGTAGGGAGCTGAGAGGAAGCCTTCCGGGCACCACGAAACCCTGCCGGAGGGTGGCTCTCTCTGGCACCCTCCCCCCCACTCTCCCCCTGGAGGTAATGCCCGCATTTACTAAGAAGTGGTAGTGACTGGAGGCTGCCCGCCATAGATACGCTGCCTTCTACAGCAGGAAGCAGACATGACTGTGACTGCCCGGACCTCGAGTACCGGAGGGTGTTGGATGCACAACCTGCGGCCTTCGTGCACATGTGAAGCAAAGTCCAGCCCCGCTAGGTGAGCGGACCACCATGCCGCACACCACACGACGTGAGCCCTACACATAACAACCAGAAGAAAGAAGAACAGAGGTAGTAAAGGCTGCGCAGTATGCGACCAGCAGTTTAACAGGGCGGACCTCTAAATCAGTAGACCTTTCATTGCCCCGCCTGAAAAGTTGAAAATTTAGCACCCGGGCCGATAAGCCTCACACGAAAAACCACAGGCAACCCACAGTGCTTGCAGCCGAAACAATTGGGATACAGCCAACTGCATGCGCTGCCTACCGCCCCTTGGGCCCGGAGAACTATACCCAGAATAGTTGGCAAGGCGCGAGGTAGGGGCCAAAGACATTGAACGTTTCAACATCACCCGCCCAGTGGAATGCAGTGGTGGGGGACACAAGATGGCTGCTGGAGCCATTCCACGTGCGTAGCTGGCACCCAGTCAGCAACAATCAGAGAGCTGTAGACACCAAACCTGCTGACCACCTGCATACCCACAGCCCAGCCGTTAGTCATGACTAACGGCTGACTGCGGACTAACATACAGCAAGCTCCCGCACACCCTGGCACACAGAGACCCCCAACAGGCAGAACAGGGCGCAATGGGCGAGATCCCCGGCTCAGCAATCTCCACAAAGCTCGACTCAGTGCTGGCAGCGGTGGGGAAAATAGGTCTCACACTGGAACATACCCTCGCCTCACTGGAATCCAGAATTGACAGGGTTGCGTCAGATTTTACCCTGCCACAGGTGGATCACTGAAAACTAGCTGAGAGAGTCCAAGCAAACGAATGTAACCTATCAGAACTGGCCCCCACCACTTGCAGTCATGCAGCAGCACTACAAGATGTTATGGACAGAGTGGCCACCTTGGAGGACAAACTGGATGATGCTGAGGGTAGGTCGAGGCATAACAATATATGCATGGTGGGCCTCCCGGAGGGGGAGGAGGGACAAGAACCAGCCACGTATCTGGAGCAATGGCTGAAACAGCTGCTCCCGGAGGCCGAACTGTCACCCCAATTTGTTGTGGAACGAGCACACAGGGTGCTGGACTGTCGACCGCCGCCGAGACCAGACCCAGGCTGCTGCTGTTCAAACTGCTCAACTATAGGGACACACACCATACTCAGAGAAGCACGTAAGCTCACGGAAATAAAAGTACAGAACCAGCTAGTTATGTTGTTCCCCGACTATACGGCGCAAGTACAACATAGGCATAGCTCTTTCACGGAAGTCAAGCACCAGCTAAGGTCCCTGGAAATAAGATACTCCGTCATGTTCCCGGCCAGGCTGCGCACAGATCAATGAGAGAAAGCCTTCACTGCACTCCCACTGGAGAGGCCCATATCTTGTGTTGCTCATCACTAATACAGCTGTGAAGTGACATGGACTGCAGATGCACACTGCACTTCTTTGAGATGCCTGCTCACCTGTGCCTATCCTCAGACCTTCACTGAGCCCTCCGCCAAGGACTCCTGCCGGAATCACTTCTGCTTCTGAATTACTACCTTTGGGTGGACCAGATTACCGAGGCCCACCAGCCCCACCAGCTTCTCTGCAGCCATGCAGTGATGCTCGCATTATCCTTCATTGTTGCCACCTCCATCCGGGGAAAGCAACTGTATCCCAGTAACTGGAGCCCTCTGTGGGTCTGGCCTGTTTTCTTTGCCACTGCCAACAGCCTCTGGGTGGGGCACTTCATTGCTGTGGACTGCTGAACTGTGCTGCACCAGTACTTGAATGGAGTTGCTGCTCTGTGTATGGGAACAATTCCAACATGCTGTTGCTTGAGAAATATCATCTAACAATGCTATGGATTTGTAAAGTGCATAGCTACCCAACGGGCCTCGTAGCACTGAGGATCAATCCATCATATAGTGGCTGAGACAAAAGCAGGTCATTCAAAAGGGATTGTTTTGAGTGATTTCCTGAATTTAGATTCTTCTCTAATCGATCTCAGTGCTGGGGGTAGCTAGTTCCTTCAGTGCAAAGTAAACAAATGAACAACCTCCACTTCTTGCTTTCTTGATCTTTGGTACAGTAAGAAGTCTCTGATCAGAGTAGCGTAGTAGTTTTTTAGGTATCCAGGTGTTTAGCAGCTGCTGGATTAGAGGGGGACTTTTATTGTATACCACCGGGAGGGCCAAACAGAGAGTTTTAAATTTGATTCTTTTGAGAACCAGCAGCCAGTGCAGCCTTGCCAGTGATGCAGAAACTGACTGAAACTTGGGGATCTTTAGGATGATGCATGCATAAGCATTCTGCATGATTTGTAAGTGCTTGGTTACATACAGAGGGCTTCCCAGGTAAACGTAGTTGCCATAGTCAAGCAGGGACAGCACTAGGCACTGGACTACTGTTCTTCTGGTGGCCTGAGGAAGCCAACTCAGAACCTTAGGTAGTGTCCTAAGAAGGCTGAAGCAGGCAGCATCTAATTTCTTGACTTGGGTCTCCATGGTGAGGTGGGAGTCGATCCAGAAGCCCAGGCTTTTTATTTCTGCTTTAGGAGGGGGTAGGTCACCTAAGTAGCCGGATCATTGTAATTCCATCCATAGGGAGGGATTATTCCCGACCACTAGAACGTCAGTTTTGTCGCCATTGAGTTTCAAGTTGTACCTGGACATCCAGTCAGTGACATATCTGAGGCAGGCACTGAGCTTGGAGGAGAGAGAGCTCCTGTGTCTGGAGTTAGAGAGATGGTAAGTTGGGTATCATCGGCATATGATACCAATGAAAATCTATGCCCCAGTATGATGTCTGCCAGAGGTTGAATGTAGATATTAAACAGGGTAGGGCTTAACAATGAGCCCTGTTGCACGCCATGCTGTAAGGCCATCGTGTTTAAGCAGAAGGATTCCACCCAGACCTGAATTCTCCTGTTTAAAAAAAATGAAATTAACCATTTGAGAGCAGTGGCAGCAATTCCAACATCTTCTAGTCACCTGATGAGTGCTGCATGAGACACCGTATCAAAGGCAACACTTAAATCCAAGAATATTACTGTCGCTGAACCCTTTGGGGCAGATTTACAAGCCCCTTGCGACACTTTTGCGCCGTCGTTGCGTCACTTTTGTGACGCAGCGGTGGTGTAAAAAATGCGGCCAATTTACAACGTGACGCATCTAGGGAGATGCGTCACGTTGTAAAGCCTTACGTCACATTATACCTGCGTCAGGTATAATTTATGCAGAGTGGGCGTTCCCACGCAGGAAAGCCTCGTAAAAGTGATGCAGTGAAATCTACAAGATTTCACTGCGTCACTTCTAGGATACCACTGCGTCAAACCTTACGCCTGCTTGAAGCACGCGTAAGGAGTGACACAGTGTTGTGGGAATAGGCCTAAAAATACATTGCTGGAGTTGCGTCGTGCTTGCGACACGATTCCAGCAATGCGTGACTTTTGCCCCAACAGATGCGTCGGAATTTCTGACGCATCTGTCAATCCTTGTGCCATGGTGCGCCGTATTGTAAATACGGCGCATCCATGGTGGCGCAAGGGTTTCCCAGGATGGCGCAGGGAAAGTGACACATCTCTACAGATGCGTTATTTTCTTGTAAATCTGCCCCTTTTGTGGAAATAAAATCTATAATTATGCCCCTTCGCTGCCCTCTGCGCGATCTAATTATGCCCCTTTGCGCGATCCCCTTTGCGCGATTAATAATTGCCCACATTAAAAGCCGACACCATTTTGTTTTTAATTCACCCTTTGGTGTCCCAAGACCCCGAGCACAAGCACGACACCCCTGCACCTGGTTTTCCTCATTTTCACCATCTGTCTCTGTGGTTTCTGCCAAGTCCGGGAAACCAGTACATGAGTTCCTGCTCCCCCGCAGAGATGGTTCATGTTTCTGACATGAAGCACGAGCACAAACCCCCAAATGAGGAAGCCTTCCCTTCCAACTGTCAGACTATTTCACATCGCAAGTCCCCTCACGAAGCCTAAGACACGTCCCCATTTCTTCACACTCTGCTCCTCTTGCTGAATCTTTGTTCCTCTATCTGCCACAACCTGTTTGTTCCTCTATTTTGCCTCGTGACCAAGACTGTATAAATATTCTGCTGTTGAAAATAAAGACCCCCACTTAAAGAGAGGGACTTGAGAGATTGCTCCTGTGCCCGCTTGGTGCTGGAAGCGCTCCCTTTAACTCGAGTTATTGGTCTTCTCCTCCTTCATTTGAGCACCACGGACTCCTCGCTTTGCATTGACAAGAAATTATGATTTATTAAGCATAGAAATTCAGAAATGAGGTAATAAGTAAAATTAATTTACCACAGTAATTGGCGCCCGAACAGGGACCTTCCCTTTCCCCCACGCGCCGGCGATATTGGACCCGGTACTGTCCCCTCCCTGACCGTTGACGGACTTCAAAAGTGCACAACGCGGGAATTCCCGCTAACTCCCTCGAGGCGAAGAGGGGACCGACTGCGGCCCAGCATCCACACGAGGCGGTGAGGAAATAGCGGAACGTCCTGAACCAAAGCCCAACCTGCGAAGCAGACGAGTCCGAGGTTCTACAAATCCCACCTTGAAACTGCGCGCCGCGTTTTCCCAAAATCTTCAAGAGGCCTTCCAGTTACTTTTCGGTGAGTACTGCTGAAAAGTATAAAAACGAACCCACAGCTTTTGTGGGGGCGGTAAAGATACGCGTTTTTTTGGGTTCTCACCTATCTTTGGTGAGGACTACTAAAACTAGTATAAAAGACGGACTCACTACCTTGTGGGCACGGTAAAAATACATGTTTTTTGTGGGTTTCTCACTTATTTTGTGAGGACTACTAAACTAGTATAAAAGACGGACTCACCTCTTTCGTGGGTACGGTAAAGATATTTGTTCTGTTTATGTTTTTCTCACTTCTAAAATCTTTGAAAGTCTTGCCATCATGCCTATTTTCTCGAAAATACGTAAGATGGCAACCAAAAGGAGTATTCTTGAGAAGGAAATTCCCTTCCTCCTCGGGATACTCCAGGACACTTCATGTATGCAAAACATGGTGTCGGTGCACTTATTTATTGTGATCTATGGGTAGAATATACTAAAGACCTAGAACTCAGATATAGATGGCCTGAAAATGGTAGTTTTGATACGGAGTGTATTATGAAATTAGAGGAACAGTTATGGAAGAAAAAGAGAGTCCGCCAGTCACAGAGTGACTCAGTAGAATTATGGAGAAAAGAAGCCCATAGGAGGCAACAGAAGGAATTGCATAAAGTTGAAAAGGGTAAGAGAATGTCAGAGCAGGCCAAGAAAGAACAGTTACAAGAAATAGGGAAAGAAGTAGTTAGTGAAAGGAATAAAAGGGAACAATCAGCCATTTCTACTGGTTTTTATCCTGTATTGCCATCTGCACCTGAAAACCTTAACATTGCATCAGCACAGCCTACAGCCCCACCACCAGAGGATACTTTTACTAATTTTCTCTTAGATACTCCACCACCCTATGAAGTTCCAGTCATTCAACACCCTCTGCCTCCGCCACCCCTTTCACAACATAACGCACCACCTCTCACTCCAGAAGGGGGTGCCGTAGGTCCAGACCCAGGTAAAACAATTCCCGACTGCCCCTATGACCCGACTCCGAGCAACACAGGGGAGGCGGGCCGAATAAGTAAAATACTTCATGACTCCTGGGAAGAAATAAGACATCTACCAGCAATTGACACGTTTCTTCAAGCGGCCTCTGAGTTTCTTCGTACTGGAGAGAACTCACGAACCATTAACGCTATGACTACAAGAAGATCACACCCTGTAAAAATGCACATGTATAGGTTCCTCCTTTGCTGTTTCATAAAACACATACAAGCAGAGGAAAGAAATGTACCAGTTTCACTTTTTGACTTATTAGATTCCGCATCCGACCACACTAGTCTAGAACTTATAAATGATGCACTAGACAGGTTCACCCGTAATGTGACCCGTATTCTGCAAAACTTGCAAACAAATGAAGAGAATAAGAAACTTGAGGAGGAAATTACTGAACCTACTGAAAAAGTCCTACCCGTTCGTTCTTCCGCCCCTAATTCACGAACACCCCCGCCTACATTCCTCCAAGGTCACTCTGAACGGTCATCTCCAGATGAGTTATTTGAAAATACATCCAATGCATTAGACTACTGGTTAGACCAGGAACCTCCGCTTACACCGGAGGAGGAGGAAATAGCTGTGAACTGCGACCCTATGGGTCTCTCAATATAAGATATATGACAATGATCTCATAGCCCAGCTTTTTCTAGCATTACCACGCTCACATCAAAGATTAGCAAGTCTCTACATGGTACAACATCTCATCACACTCAATGACACTCATTTTAAACATGATCCAAGACTCGAAGATTTTCTGTCTGACTGCGCTGATAACATGTTCCTCCACAATAGTTCAGTTTTTCTTAACACATTTATAGATTTTAGACAGAAATACCAGAAAGTGACTGGATATAGATCTCCCCATAATATGTGTGGATCAACTAATAGACTTCCTCAAACACGCCAGTTCCCCATGAGAGAGGTCCACCCCAGAGCTGACACGAATGGCGCACTACAACGCGTCTTCATTTATGTACCCTTGACAAAACTTGAGTTACTAAGGATGAAAGAGATGGTTCCCTCCCACTCAAAGGATCCTGCTGGATTCTTTAAGGAATTAGGAGATGTATTAATGATGGGAACATATACTCTTTCTGATATCACAGCAATTCTGAAATTATTGTTGCCATCAGGTATATATGACAAACTAAGAGAAAAAGATTGGGAAGTAGCAGGTGAACACATTAAATGGACTGAACTTCAGAATGACGAAAATACTAGAGTAGCAGGTCAAGGTATAGGAGACAAACTAAAAGCACTTCCTGGCACTATTTTAAAGGTGCTACCACAGTTACTAACAGTGAAAAAGGAGGACTGGGATGCCATTTCCTCCTGCAAACAGAAACATGGTGAAGACATAGGAGATTATTACACTAGACTTGAAAAGTGTTTTGCGGTAAATAGCGGCCTTACGCCAACAAGTGAAGCTTACCCGCATCTGTTTGTTTCCAAATTAGTAGATAACGCCTTGCCAGCCATTAAGGACAGAGTACTAAAAGTAGAAAGTACCTGGCAAGCACATACACCTCCACAGGTGTTACAAATGCTACAATATCACCAGAATCGCATTAGGGATGAAGAAGAAAATGATAAGAAACGCATGAAAGACACAAAGATGAAAGCATTAGTAGCCCAAACTGCACCCCAGCGTCAACAGACACCAAGTAGCCAGACAAATATAAAAAGCACTTTGTAATTATTGCAAAAGATGGGACACTTCGTTAAAGATTGCCCTGTCTTAAAGCACAATTTGGCTACTGGTAAGACCCAGCCACGCCCATATCAGCCAAAACAGAGTGATTCCTCAGACAGTTCAACACCTTCAGTTCCACTGACAACACAAATGGCCCAAATGAATATTATAGACAGCGCCTACACTGAATATTACCCAGATTTCTCATGATGTTGCCCAGAGAGAGAAGATGACAAACTGCCCCTAATCCCCATTCCAGTAGATCAGACAGGTCCATTTATAGAGGTCCGACTTCTTGGGGAGGATAGGAAGTTTCTACTAGACACTGGGGCCAGTAAAACAACAATAAGCCATCAAGAGGTCCCAGAGGCTCCTCTCTCGGGTTCAAAAAGTATTTCTCTGGGTTTCTCGGGACAACCTGTGACAAACGTCACGTCAAAGCCATTGCCCTTGCAGGTTGGTCCCCTCATGACAACTACAGATCTTATATTGACAAAATCATGTCCAGAAAACTTGCTTGGTATAAAAACATTGAAAGAATTAGGAGCTGTCATTGTTTGCTCACCTACAGATGTCAGACTATTTCTGCGAGATTTCAAGGGCCACTACACAAGTAGAGAATTAGATGAGCGTTTGAAAGATTTGCCACACACCCTGTGGGCCACTGATTCCACCACAGTAGGATGTATGGAAATAACACCTCACAAGGTTACACTGAAAGAGGGAGCCCAACTACCACGCATAAGGCAATACAAAATTCCACCTCAGGCTGAACAAGCATTAATGTTAATTATTCAGGACCTAATACAGTCAGGTGTGATTAAGGAAACAACTTCTAACATTTGCAATTCCCCTGTTTTACCAGTTCATAAAAAGTGGAACCAGGAACACCACCTGTCTACAGACTAGTGGTGGATTTGAGAGAGCTCAATAAAGGTGTCGTTCCACAACACCCTGTGGTTCCAGACATCTCCACCCTACTCACAGCCATAGATGCGGAAGCAACGCATTTTTCAGTCATTGACTTGAAAACGCATTCTTTAGCATACCTATTCACCCAGACAGTCAATACCTTTTTGGCTTCTCCTTACAAGGACGAAGTTTCCAATTCACAAGAGCTCCTCAAGGTTTCACAGAGAGTCCAAGCGTATATAGCCAAGCATTAAAAAGACAACTAGATACTGTTCAAATGCCCACGGATACAGCCATACTACAATATGTTGATGATATCCTCATTACGGCCAGATCTGACGCAGCATGTGCTGAAGCATCACTACTAGTACTAGAATTCCTAGCTGCAAATGGCCATAAAGTTTCCCCTGGTAAGCTCCAATTTTGTTTACAGCAAGTGGCATACTTAGGGCACTTGCTGTCAAAGGAGGGTAGGCAGCTTACACAGGAACGCATCCAACTCATACAACAAATACCACAACCAACAACACAGAAACAAGTTCGAGCCTTTGTTGGTCTCACCTCATATTGTAGACAGTGGATCCCACAATTTGCACTCATTTCCAAACCGTTAGTGCAGCTGACAACACTCGAAGCTGGCGCTACTCCACAATTACCCTGGACAGATGAACACACGCAAGCCTTTCAGTCTCTTAAAAAAGCTATGTGTCAAGCCCCAGTGCTGGCAACACCTAATTACACCAAAGATTTTACATTATTTGTAACAGAAAACTCAGGTACAGCACTATCAGTTCTGACCCAACTTCAAGCAGACAAACATAAACCATGTGGTTATTTTTCAAGCACATTAGATCCAGTAGCACAAGCATTGCCTGCATGTCTAAAATCAGTAGCAGCTACTGCACAAGCTATTAGACAAAGCGATTCTATTGTATTGGGACATCATCTGATAGTTCAGGTCCCACACGCTGTAGAACTTCTGTTAAACAGAACACAAACACAGCATCTGACAATAGCCAGACTCACCGGATATGAGATGACACTTTTTCAGCCACACATTGAGATTAGACGCTGCAACATTTTAAACCCAGCAACACTGTTGCCACTGACCTCTCCTACTGAAGAAATTCACGATTGTATTGACATAATTGATTTAGTGACCAAACCAAGACCAGATTTACAAGATACTCCCCTTGCTAAGGCAGAAATGACACTCTTTGTTGATGGTTCATGTATGAGACTCCCCACAGGAGAATTAGCAGCAGCCTATGCCGTCACAAATGGTACAGACACTTTAGAAGCACACAAGATAGAGATACTGTCGGCACAGGCAGCAGAACTCATAGCCCTAACACGAGCATGTCACTTAGCAAAAGGAAAGTCAGTTAACATCTACACTGATTCACAATATGCCTTTGGAGTTGTACACAACTTCGGTACATTATGGAAAGAGAGAGGATTTCTCACATCACATGGGTTCAGAATACAGCATGCTACACTCATCACTGCCCTCTTAGAGGCCAGTCAGTTACCAGAGAAAATCGCAGTGCTAAAATGTAAAGCGCACACAAAAGGAACAGATGAAATATCAAAAGGAAATGATTCTGCAGACAGTGCAGCCAAGTTAGCAGCAAACACAGAATTAAGTATACCACACCGCCAATATACAATACGAGACCCCTTTTCTGGACATCCAGGATGTCCAAAGTCACGCCACACCACAGGAACTGCTAGAATGGAAGGAAAAAGGAGGGGTCCTTACAGATCAAGGCTGGATGACACCTGAAAGAGCAGTATGGTTTCTACCGGATGCCATGGTACAAGTTATGGTAAACACCATACATGGACCAGCACATCTGGGAGAAAAAGCAATGTTAGACAGCATACAGAATATATGGCACAACAAACATTTGAGAGCTGCAGCCAAACAAAAAGTTAAAACGTGCATGATTTGTAATCAGTTCAACCCAGGAAAAGGCACAAAGGTGGAACAGGGAGGATTCCAACCCCTGACCATCCATTTGAAGTTCTCCAGATGGACTATATCCAGATGGAGAGATGTAGAGGTCACAAGTATGTGCTAGTTGTAGTGTGTGCTCTGACCAGATGGACAGAAGCCTATCCCGTCCCAGATTACACTGCAACGACAACTGCTAAACAATTAGTTAGAGAGTTTTTTCCGAGGTATGGGTTGCCCCGTGTCATCTACTCAGATAACGGCCAACCTTTTTTCCTCTGAACTCATGAAGCAAGTGTCTCTTCTGTTAGGGTACACTTGGAAGTTTCACTGTGTAAGACATCCTCATGCAGCAGGTCTAGTAGAAAGGCACAACCAAACTTTGAAGACAAAATTGGCCAAGATATGCACTGACAAAGGCGTGGACTGGATGGTAGCCTTACCGGTTGCCCTCTTCTACATGCGTATGGTAGCCCATTCCAGAACTGGCTTATCTCCATATGAAGTGGTCTTTGGCAGACCACCAAATATGTGGGGTACGCCAAGGCCTAAAAGAATAACTGATGTTGACAGTACTATGCTGACTGACTACCTGGCTTCCTTGATGTCTGCACTCCAATCTTGTCGTTCTCAGGTTGCTGCCACCTTCCCTGACAAAACCAACCCGGAAGAACACGCCATCCGACCCGGGGACTGGGTCCTCGTGAGGAACTTCGACTGGACCAGTCCCCTCCAGCCCAGGTGGAAGAAGCCAAGACTCGTACTACTAACAACACGGACAGCAGTGAAGGTCGAGGGCAGGAAGGGCTGGCTCCACGCAAGCCACTGCCGGAAACATTTTGGACAAAAAGACACTGTTGCTGATGGCCCTGCCAATCCCACTGACATTGTGACTGAACAATCTTTATTGCCTTTGGAACTAACCCCACAACAGGATTACAAATCAAAGTTAAGGTCTGCCATTCGGACTCTGGCTAATTAAGTCCATTGGGCGTCGGTCCAGTGGTGAAGCGGTTGGAGCATGGGAATGGATTTTAACACCTTGACTATGTGGGAGAAAAAAAAAAAAATGAACTCTAGAAAAAGACATAATGGTCCTATTATATGTTTGACAGTATTATTTTTCCTCATGGCAGTTATGACGTGTCTTGGTTGGATTCTCCACACTGTTTTTCCCCCAACACAACACACCTCTCATACACCCAACAGCACTCAGGAACACACCTATCACGACCTACCCCCTCATGAACAAGCCCATAGACTAGCCTTGCGAAACAATACCTTCATACAGATGCTACACCACACTCAGCAAGCCAGTAATAGCACCAATTGTTGGATATGTGGCCGCATCCCACCTCATCAGAAAAAGGGAGGGATGCCTCTTTTTTCTTTCCCATTCTCTTATAATGGAACTTGTGAAGCCTGGTTCGCCCTAATAACAGCTGACGCTACTACCCCCACCTCCTGCCCTGACGGAAATAATTCATGCAAGAATGGGTGGCCTTGGGGGATTTAAACAAGGTACTCAATACTGCCTGTTACCCTAATAAGGAGGGAGATCCTCAGGCGACCGGTACAGTCCTAGAAAGTGAAGAATACAAGCAAGGGAACATGACCATGTCCTACAAGATGTTAAATACCAAACCTAAAAAGAATGCTGGTTCCCCTTCCATCTCGGTCTCACCAGTAAAAGGACACCTGTGCATCCAGAAAAATGGCTCTGTTCCATTAGGACACAGTGACTGTCATACCACTATAAGTTTTGAAGACAGAGGGAAAGTCCTCATTTCTAGCATCTCGCCATACTTATTTCATCTGTGGCCAAACGGCCTATGTGCAGCTGCCCTTGAACTGGGGGGGAACTTGCTATATAGCATTCCTGTTACCCCCTGTCTTTGTGGCCCCATCCACTTACCACAGAGACCTCCTAGTGCCCCATGTCAGACATAAAAGAACGATCGATACCTCCTTGGTTGACCAAACGGAAACCTCATGGGAACAGTATACAGATTTTAACAAAGGGTTCTTCTTCTTTGTTGGCCCTGTACAGAACAGCAAGCTTATACGCAGGTTGACAAGGACCTTAGAGGCTGTAGTAAACCAGACGGCGTCTGCCCTGGGGAGCTTAACCCAGGAGCAGTCTGCCATACGATTGGTTACTCTCCAAAATCGCCTTGTCCTTGACATCATCTTGGCTGACAGAGGCGGAGCCTGTAAAATTATAGGCTCTAGCTGCTGTATATTTATTCCTGATAATTCCCCATCTGTATACAGGGCCATAACAAAATTACACAAGATAGCCGTAAGTTTACATCAAGAACCTGGCACTTGGACGTGGTCTGACTGGTTCTGGAAGATAATATCGTCCTGGGGATGGCAACTGCTGTCAGCAGCAGGCATAATATTCCTGATAATAACTGGATGCTGCCTTTGCATCCAATGTGGTCCTGCCCTATGCGGTCTATGCGCTGCAAAATGCATTCCTAAACCACTTGTCCAGCAGAGAGAAAGGGAATGAATCATGTTACAAGAATGTATAAATGATCTCATGCAAATTGAGATATAATGTAGGTACACTCTGGGGCAAGGAGGGAATGTGGAAATAAAATCTATAATTATGCCCCTTCGCTGCCCTCTGCGCGATCTAATTATGCCCCTTTGCGCGATCCCCTTTGCGCGATTAATAATTGTCCACATTAAAAGCCGACACCATTTTGTTTTTAATTCACCCTTTGGTGTCCCAAGACCCCGAGCACAAGCACGACACCCCTGCACCTGGTTTTCCTCATTTTCACCATCTGTCTCTGTGGTTTCTGCCAAGTCCGGGAAACCAGTACATGAGTTCCTGCTCCCCCGCAGAGATGGTTCATGTTTCTGACATGAAGCACGAGCACAAACCCCCAAATGAGGAAGCCTTCCCCTTCCAACTGTCAGACTATTTCACATCGCAAGTCCCCTCACGAAGCCTAAGACACGTCCCCATTTCTTCACACTCTGCTCCTCTTGCTGAATCTTTGTTCCTCTATCTGCCACGACCTGTTTGTTCCTCTATTTTGCCTCGTGACCAAGACTGTATAAATATTCTGCTGTTGAAAATAAAGACCCCCACTTAAAGAGAGGGACTTGAGAGATTGCTCCTGTGCCCGCTTGGTGCTGGAAGCGCTCCCTTTAACTCGAGTTATTGGTCTTCTCCTCCTTCATTTGAGCACCACGGACTCCTCGCTTTGCATTGACAAGAAATTATGATTTATTAAGCATAGAAATTCAGAAATGAGGTAATAAGTAAAATTAATTTACCACACTTTGAGTCTAGAGTTGCTTTGAGTTCGTCAGTCACGGCTAGCAAGGCTCTTTCAGTGCTGTTGCCTGCTCTGTAACCCATGCTGGACCTGCAATACTTTGCCTGCTGATGTCTTAGTGGGTATGGCATTGATCAGAGTGCCCCTCAACAAAAAGTTTACTTGCCTTGTTCTACCAGGGAAATGGGCCGGCACTGCTCCTGAGTCTTGCAAAGGTCTTGAAGAATATAACAATCCCATCAGGTACAATTTATCTGATGTAATTCACCTTGCTTACTCAAAATAGGAGCAGTTTTATTTATACCAAGAACCAACTAACCAGAGTATTTTTGTGTGCCAAAATTAAAGTGACAGTACATCAGGATACAACCCTCTACATTTCCCCACCGGTACGTTGCTTCACAAGCATCAATATAGGAAGGAGCATGAACATTTTATTAGTGGCAAGAGAAGCTATCCTTGGCTTACACAAGATTGCACTAGAGTCTGTTATGCTGGTTATGTGTTGCCTTCCATCTGACACTCTGACATTGAATTCATTCATCACCAGCGGGTGTGGTGCGAGGTTTTGGAAGCGAACAGATTTTTCTGTATTTTTTGTCTCAACTATGGTGTGGGGCAGGCCATCAGAGAGACCAGACACAGTGCTGAAATACTAGAGAAAGTAGCTAAGGACAGAATCAGAATGTTGCACTCATCTCCCTAACAGCTCCCTCAGTATGCATGAACATATAGATCTCATTAAGGGTAGTGTAGAAAAATACATGAGATTCATGGTTGTTTAGACTTGGGCTGGAAAGTCATCTGGTCTTGGAAAACTGGGATATATGGGAAATGGGAAATCAAGTTTTTTAAAATAGTACAGCAACTGTTCACTAGGGTCTAAATATAGTTTCAGTTGTATCACGTTTTTTTCCTGCATTGACAAAAAATCGGTAATAAATGTGGCTCTGAAATGTATGGAATTTACCATTACATACTCCAAGTGATGAGAGGGCAAAGCTCAGGTCTGCTGATATTGCAATCCATACTTTCGCATACTTGCTGGCTATTTTTGCTTTAAGAATGTGTTAGACTTCGATGCGCTTTCCAGAGTGTCTGCTTTCTTTTACAACTACCAAGTACTCAATGTCACAGTTACTTCATAAATAATAAAGTCAATTTCAATAGTAGCCATTTTTACTTTTAGTTGCAGTAAGATACTTAAGAGAAGAGGAATCTCGAAGGCTTACAGACAGTTGAAGACAGCCCCTATTAACGTCCTTGCTGTGACGCTGTGAAGTAGACATGGATTACACCCAGGGCCGGCTTTAGCACTGGTGGCGCCCTGTGCGACAATGTTTGTTGGTGCCCCCCAATGACCACCGCTGCCACAGATTCCCTCACTACCACCAGTTAACAGTGCCCCTCAAACCTCCATAACCAGTCTCTCAAATTCATTTAGTTTTATAGCGCCACTCATACCAGTGTGAGGTGGTCAGAGCACTTCACATCATACACACATTTAACAGAGACAATCACACGTGTAAATCAGTGTATAGGAAACGTTATATAAGACAGAGGATTACAAGATGTAGGAGTCACATGTCATCCATACTGGTAGGCAGTATAGTTTAAGAGTCCTTGGTCTGGAAAAGCACAAATTCAGAATTCAAAACCTAACACTGATTGTTAGGGGTTCACTTTAATAATAATAATTGATTTCTACCCAAAGGAACCCTTTTTGTACAATTAGGATAAGGAAAGACCGGGCAAAAAACATGTAGGTCTAATATAAACCTTGCAGTTTGCATGCAGACCAATGATGACAGTTAATAGCTCATTGTTCTACATTAGGATTTTAACTTATAAACTGCAAGTAACAAAAAGATCTCTCTGACAATAGCAGTAACCCATTGACCTATTAACATTATATGCACTTTGTGATCTGCATGGCATAAGTTTTTAGCAGCAGGCATATTAACCCTCTGAGCTACCTTTCGAGGAGTCAAACTTCCACTAGACAAAACTCGTCTCTCTCCAGGAAGAACATTAATCACTGGAGTAATCGTGACATTTTTATTGATGTCTGAAAATTGCTGGAGGCAAGGAATGGCAGCAGGTGGTTTTCAAGCCATAATATATTTGCAACCAGGGCACCCCCACCCCAAGTCAACGCCCGGTGCGGTGGCACCGATCGCTCCGCCCTAGAGCCGGCCCTGATTACACTGGAGGACAACAGAGATGGCATGTTTCTCAAAAATAATGAGAAAATAGCCATACTGTTCTAGTTTCCCAACAAGTCCCAAAACCATGGCATCCAAGTTAGTGGACACTCCCAGGCAGAACCCAATGGCCACTATATGTGGAACCCAACTCATTCATTATATTGTATTTTTAATGTACTGATCTTAATAAATACCTTTCTTCGGAAATGTTGTGGTGCCTATTCACCCATTTCTATTATGAATCAATGAATGGGTGTTTTTTATTTTGGTTGATGTGTTCTTTCTTGAATGATTTCGATATTTGAGGATCAAAGCAACTGTTTGGTGCGTTAATGTATTTTGTTTTCTTGCTACAATGCAGTTGCCACTTTCTTTCAGGACTTAGGGCCACATGTACAAAGGTAATAGTTTGCTATTACCAAATAGCACATTTTTGCAATTCGCTATTTGGTTATCGGAAACACCAATGTACAAATGTGTCTTTGATATATTTTGCAATTCCCAGGGGGTCACAAATAGACCTACCTCATGAATATTAATGAGGTAGGTCTCGGTTTGCGACCCATTGGGAATCACTAAAATCACAGGGACGGTGGCCTGTTGGGGTCAGCAGAACACCATGTCTGTGTTTGCTTTTAAATAAATCTGTCTTTTTTTTTTTTAATGCAACCCGTTTTCCTCAAAGGAAAAAGGGGTGCGTTGCCCAAAGAAAAATCAAAAATGTTCCTTTCATTTTTAGAGAGTATCTGCCTGCTCTTAGAAAATTTATTTACAAACATTCACAAAGAGGAAGAGGTCCCTTGGGGACCCCTTCCCATTTGCGAATGGGTTACCACCTACAACTGTATTTCAGTCACATAAGATTCACACATACCACTGTGATTCAGTATTTGGAAGGGAAGCCCTAATAGGTTACCGAATCGCAAATAGGGCTTTGTACATGTAAAAAAGACTTTTTGTGTTCGCAAACGGGCGAATTCTGCGAATCATCCCGTTTGCAACCACAAAAAGCCTTTGTACATGTGGCTCCTAGAGTCTAATTTATGGATTCATAGTGACAAAAAATCCATGTTTTCTAAAATAAGTTCTGGAGGAAGTGTTAATCCCAGATGAAAACCTGCAGTTTGGATTTCTTGCAGGATACGGGTAGCATGGTGCAAGCAGAGCCGGACTGGCCATAGCGGGCACCGGGCGTTTCCCCGGTAGGCCGCTAGGGTGGGGGCCGGTTTTGGGCCCCTGGGGGGGCGTTTTTGTTACCGGGGGTCGGCAATATCGGCCCTCTGTAACAAAATCGGCCGAAACCGGCCCTCGCAAACTGCTCGGCTGCACTCCCCCTCACCCCAGGGGGGGGGGGGCGGCTGAGCAGTTTGCCAGGGCCGGTTTCTGTTCCCAGTCCGGCCCTGGGTGCAAGAAATTCTACCAGTGGATTATCCTTTCGTTTTAGCATATCTATATGAAATTGGAAGATTTCTCATTACATCCCAACTCTCAAACACTGAACCTAACTCTCAAAAGACTTTGTGTTCACTCAATCAGTGCAACTTGCTTCACAAATTCAAAGTCTGAAAATAAAACACAAAATTGGTTTGAATTTTCACTTACGAGTTGCAGAGCACACATTTTTACTCTTGCAAATTGTAAGGTAGAAGGGGGGGGCAAAGTGATACCTCAAATCGAAGAAATTTTCAAAGGTATGCACAAATGCTTTGTAACTGTTTTTGAAGTAATTTCCGATGCTGAGATAGAAGTGTGCTTTTGCATACAGGCCTCCATCCCTGCGTTCTCAAAATATTGCATGAGTCGAAATTCAATTACAGCTTCATTAATGTTAATGAGGTAATTAGTTTGTAACTTTTTGTGAACTGGCCTTTTGTAGTGTATAAGCATTGGGCACCTCTCATGCCGCAAATGGGGATTGGCACAGGCACAGTGTAATGCAAAAATTGCACAGCATCCATAAATGCTGTGCTGACGTTAATGGGGAAGCTAATATCTAAAAGCTAATAGTAACAGTAGGCTGGGTAATGGGGGGCTGATATTTGTACAGTGGTGGGGTTAGTAATAGTATTGGTGGTAATGATGACTTGATTGCAATTGAGGTAGTAGCGGTAATGGTGGTGGTAATCTAGATGGTGGTAGTGTTGACAGTGATGGTGCTAATGATTGTGGCAGTGAAAATGTAGGGATAATGACTCTCACTTGATTCTCAACAAAAATATATTTTTTAAAAGCCTACTCCAGTAAAGAAAATACAAAAAGAGCTGAATTCTATTTACATGGCATGCAAGAGATGACTGGGAATTGAATATGTCATGATTGAATGTACTTTTCAGGTGTACAATAGTCCCTTGTGAAAAGCAGCGCAAGCCCTCCAAAGGAGGCAAATGATATACAACTGTTCTGTCAAACCAGACCCACAAGTAGCACTACCAAGTACTTGGGTCGTTTTTTCACAAAAATAGCATTTTCTGTGTGTTACTCTACTAGACTAGTAATAAAATTAGGCAACATTTGCATTGGAAACCATAAGCAATGTAAATAGTCAAAAAGCGCTATATGGCACTATTTGGTTTTGAAAATACATTCTGAGGACGATCCTGGACCCCACATCTTAGAGTCCAGCATGATTTTCTTTATACCCAAGTGCATCTGGGCTGGACCTTAGATACCCCCCTCTCAACTAGTGTCTTTTCCACATTCAATGAAATGCTGAGAGTGAGAGAGTGAATCGGTGAGTGAGTTACTGAGTGAGTGAAAAGCCTAACATACCACACAACTGTGAATTCAACCATAATTAGCCAAATTACTCAGAATACTGTTCATAATTCTAGAAATGGTATGTTCTGAAATCTTTCTCAAAATACAGATCATTTTAAGCTCTTTCAATGAACAGAAAAGTAACTTCAGAGAGGGGACAGCAATATTCAGGAGAAGGTAAGATGGTAAAGTACTGTCAAGTTCACTCCCTAAGAGCACTGATGACCGCTGTGACACCCACTAATGGCTTTTAAAGATCAAATGTGAGAGGACCAATAACACTTGTTGCAGTGGAAGGCTCTCCAAATCAAGACAAATCAGTGGATCTATTTTTCCTGGTCTCTGGCTGCATCCCAATTGGATTTCTAAAATTAGCAAGGTGCAGAGGAACCCAAAAAATACATCAAGAAACTCCAAAGGATGCAAAATCTAGAAGAAGATAATACCTGGACTAAAGGAATTCAAAATCACATGACTGCTGCATCGAAAGAACTTCACCACCATCTAGCAAATTAAATTCTTAAATCTTTGTATTAATCACTGATACTTGTGGAATCTGGTTCCCAGTGTAAAGCCTTGGGAATTTTTGCTCAGCATTTGTGATGCAACCTAAAGATATTATTATGTTATGAGATCTGTACTAATCTGTTTTGGTGTAAAGTGCCCACTCTTGAGGATTTGCAGAAAACTTGTTTTGTGCAGGGTTTACCCTGAGAATCTTATCAAGTAACTGCCGAAGCTGGGCTTTAGGCCTGTGAGGGACCGCAAACTTCAGTCACTGCATTCACATTCTCAAAATGTTCTAAAGAAAGCTCCTTTCCCAAATGGACAGAGGCTGCAACAAAAACAGGCATGATGTGAAGGACATAGGGGGAGCAAGCTGTGGTCCTTGGTTTGCTCTTCCCAACTCCCACTGTCCTCATTGTCAAAGTGGAAGCTATTCCTCATGGTCTGCTTTTACATGGCTGTCCCAATAGTCACAAAACATTAATACATATCCTTGCACATCATAAGGAAGGTGGGGACGCTTCTTTCATGCCACCTCTTCCTTTCATCTCAAGGATTCTCAATGTGGCCATTTTGACTTTGCAGATCAATTGCTAATCGCAATGTCCTTTTAGTTTTTGCACTCTTAAAGTCTGTATTTTATCCACATTTTTGCGAGTTCAGAAACAATTAGCAAATTGTACCCTAGTCACGAAATACACCTCCTTCAGAAACTTAAGGTCAGAAAATGCAAATCCAGTTTTCCAGTTAAATATCTATACCAATATTCATGGAAAACGGTCAATACGAAAGGGCCATAACTCTTCAATGCTCCTCAACTGAAGAATATGCCTCACCTAATATCTTCCAAAAATCCTGAAAGAAACACCTGCATAGCGAAAGGATCCTCCAAGAAAACATCAGGTCTGACAAGCATTGAGCACAGTGTTAGGAATTGGTCTCTAGTTAACAGGGGTATGCGCCCTGTCCAAGCAGGGACCACTGTACTAGTCAGGGTAAGTCAGATGCACACACTAAATTAACCTGTGCTCACCCTCTGGAAGCTTGGAACGGAGCAGTCAGGCTTAACTTAAAAGACAATGGGTAAAGCATTTGTGCAATACTTAAAACAGTGAAAACACCAGACAAAATAATTCACCAAGTTAGAAAAATAGAGCTTAATGTAATGAACAAAACAAGACCAAAACAGCAAAAATCCAATAAGTAGAAACAGAGTTATGAAATTTTAACGAATATTTTGAAATGTAGTGCTTAGGAACATAAAGTGTCAACTGGAGCTATCTGGTCGCACTTTACTGGGTCAGATCTGAAAGTTCAGGCCGACCACGGTGGAGCACAGGTCGGATACAGAGACCAACCTTGGCCCGCTGCAAACAGTACCTTGGATGGAGGAAATGCGTTAACGTCGAAGACCCGAGGCGAGGAGCAGAGGAGGCGATGCTTCGGCGTTGATCCCTTCAGTTTCGACCCCGGCAGTTGGAGATGCATCGTCATCGAACCCCTCTCGATGAAGGTGATGAGTTGTCATTGAGCAGCCACGCAGCTGGAGATGCGATGTCCTTGTCTCTGGCAGCAGTGGCGAAGTGTTGGCGTAAAGGTAACGACGGCGATGCATGGATTTTAGCAGAAGACAGCCAAAAAAAACACTTCCAAAGGCCCAGGACTAGATTGCCGACCCTTGGCAGGATACACTCACATTTGGCAAAGTCCAGAGGCTGTAGCAGGGTTGTTGGAAATCTTTGATGTCTCTGAAACTTCAGAACCTGAGGTAGGCCAGCAAGCCCTTGGAGTCACTTGGTTCTGGGGATGTAGGGATGCAGGTCCAGTCCTTCTCACTACGAGGCAATGATGGCAGTAGGCAGCAGGGAAGGCACAGCAGAGCAGGAGTCCAGCAGAATCCAGCAGAATGACAGTCCTTACAGCAGCACAGCAGTCCTTCTTATTGCCAGTATGTCCTCAGGTCCAGAAGTGTACTGAGTTGGTGGTGTCAGGGGTACAGTACTTATACTCTGTTGTGCCTTTGCAGTGGGGGAGACTTCAAGGAGAGATCTTTGAAGTGCACTGGCTCCAGACTCACTATAGGGGATTATGCAGCTCTTTGTGTGGGGACAGGCACAGCCCTTTTCAGGTGCAAATGTCAGCTCCTTCCTCCCTTGCTGCCCAGGATGGCCCATCGGCCTGGTGATGGCCCATCAGGATGTGACTGGTCCATCAGGCACACCTAAGCTCCCTTTGTGTGTGGCTGTCTAGCAGGAATGCACAAAGACCAGCTGTCACCCACCCCAGACGTGTATTCAGAGACAGGCAGAGGCACAGAATGGTTAAAGAAAATGCCTACTTTCTAAAAGTGGCATTTTAGACTTGCAACTCAAAATCCAACTTTACCATAATTTGTGATTGTAAATTGTGAGTCCAGAGACACCAAACTCGAAATATCTATTTTTTCCCAGTTAGAAATGACACTTATAAAATGTAATAAGGTACTCCAAAGTTTAGCTATGGGAGAGACAGCCCTTGCAGCAGTGAAAAACGAATTTAAGAGTTATTCACTACCTGGACATGCAAAACTTAAAAGCACATGTCCAATATTTTAAATACACTGCACCCTGCCATTGAAGCTGTCCAGGGTCTACCTTACGGATTACTTTAATGTATTAAAAAGGAAGGTTTGGGCCTGGCAAGAGGGTTAACTTGCCAGGTTGAAATGGCAGTTTACAACTGCACACACAGGCTCTGCAATGGCGGGCCTGAGACATGTTTAAAGGGCTACTTAAATGGGTGGCAAAATCACTGCTACAGGCTCCCTAGTATCATTTAATTTACAGGCCCCGGGCACATGTAGTGCACTTTACTAGGGACTTAAAAGTGAATTCAATATGCCAATTGTGGATATGCCAATGTTACCATGCTTTAGGGAAATGGCATATGCACTTTAGCACTGGTTAGCAGCGGTAAAGTGACCAGAATACTAAGGTCAGCAAAAACGAAATCAGCAAAACAGGAGGTCAGAAGGCAAAAAAGTCAAGGGAAACCACGCCAAGAATGCCAGGTCTAACACACAGGAAGACCAAGACAAGGTGACCAGCAATGTATTTTTATGACATTTTTAGGCTGCAAACTGTTTTAGAAGCTGAAGTTTTAGAATTTTAAAAGTGTAATCTTTGTGTGTGGGGGATAGAGCTTGCTCGAGGCTCTAGGGGCGTGGGGGCTTGCTTACTTCCGCTCTTCTCATCGCCGGGTCAGCAGTCTAGTGGCTGGGACCGGCGCGGTGACATTTCGATAAAGTGCGCTGTAACGCAACCGCGCAGGAGCTGAATCAGGTCTGAGCCGGAGCGCTAGAGTCAACAATGTATTTTTAGGCTGCAAACTGTTTTAGAAGCTGAAGTTTTAGAATTTTAAAAGTGTAATCTTTGTGTGTGGGGGATAGAGCTTGCTCGAGGCTCTAGGGGCGTGGGGGCTTGCTTACTTCCGCTCTTTCTCATCGCCGGGTCAGCAGTCTAGTGGCTGGGACCGGCGCGGTGACATTTCGATAAAGTGCGCTGTAACGCGACCGCGCAGGAGGCTGAATCAGGTCTGAGCCGGAGCGCTAGAGTCAACAATGTATTTTTAGGCTGCAAACTGTTTTAGAAGCTGAAGTTTTAGAATTTTAAAAGTGTAATCTTTGTGTGTGTGGGGGATAGAGCTTGCTCGAGGCTCTAGGGGCGTGGGGGCTTGCTTACTTCCGCTCTTCTCATCGCCGGGTCAGCAGGTAGTGGCTGGGACCGGCGCGGTGACATTTCGATAAAGTGCGCTGTAATGCGACCGCGCAGCGGACGCGTGCAGCGGGCGCGCCGCTGGCGCGCCAAAGGCGCGCCTAAGGCAAGCCCGTCTGCGCCCGTCCGCGCACGTTCGGGCCCAGGGGCCAGGACCCCTACATCTCACTCTGCTACCCAATATATTTATACCAGCTCTCAACTTAGGAAATTAGACAAAGTATCTGGGACCAATTGTGGCCACTTATTTTGTCCGGACAAATTTCCCAGACAATGTCCTTATTGTCAGATCAATCTCTCTTATCACAGATTACAGCCTACCCCACTCAAGACCCAATATAACTTTCTACTCCTTAACTGCAGGTCTCTGCCGAAACATACTGCAGAGATCTGGATGCTCCTCAAAGATTATGATCCTGACGTGTTGTTCCTTACGGAAACCTGGCTTAGCCTCTGTTCGGAGCCCGACATTGTGCAAGCACTCCCTCCTGGCTTCGTGATGCAAAGAACAGATCGGTCAACTGGTAGAGGTGGCGGGATTGCTATCATTTATAAAGAACAACTTACTTGCCGCTTAGTAGGGAACCCATTAGAAGACTGCGAGAACACCCATTTTATTATTGAATTCTCGCCCCTCCTATCATTTACAGGCATTCTTGCCTATAGGCCCCCGGAGCGATAGGAGCTTTTAATAAATCTCTTCTCGAGGCAACAGTCAATTTTGCCAGCTCGGCAGCTAACTTCACGATCCTTGGAGACTTCAATCTCCATTTTGATGATCCGGAGGCCGCAAATGCCTTTGAACTGGCTAGAGACCTCTCGTCCCTTCAACTATCTCAAAAAATTAAACATGCCACCCATACTAAAGGACACCTTCTCGATCCGGTGTTCTCTAATTTAGAGGACCTCATAGGGACTGATATTATTCCACTCCCATGGTCGGATCATTTTTTGATAACCCTTTCCTGGTCACCCCAGATTACTAGACCCAAGGCTCAGACTACTTGGGCCTTTGGTCGTTTATGGAACAAGCTCCCTTTGGAAAAATGGTCCCAGGAATTGGAAAGGACTAAACCAATGCTGTCCCCAGATCCAACCAAAGCTAATGACGATTTTGGCAACTGGATTGAGGAATCACTTAACCTAGTCTCTCCAAAGACCAGGATAAAAAAGACTGATGGACCTCACAATTCTCCATGGTTTTCTCCTGAACTGCGCATTTTAAAACAGCGCTGTAAAGTTAAAGAAAGACAATGGAGAAAAGATTTTTTACCTGGAAAAAAGCTGGACTATAGGGCAGCTATTCGTACCTATAAAATAAAACTAAGAAGAGCACAGGCCTCTTATTATGAGGGTAGGATTTTATCTGCCGCCAATTCGCCCAAAGAGACGTTTTCCATCATAAAAAAATTACTTAAGGCTCCAGTACCACGAACAGTCTCTGACTCTTCTGGGCAACGGTGTAATAATTTAGCTGAGTATTTCACCACCAAGGTTCAGCATATCTTGGATTCCCTCCCATGTATGGAGGATGAACGCAATCTTTTGGATGGACTGACTAACTCTCACTCCGGCCCCTTTGAACATACGCTGGAGGTCTTTCCCCCTCTGTCCCTGGAAACTTTTCTCACCCTGTTATCATCGGTAAAGAGCGGTTCTCCCAACGATCCAGCCCCCCTCAATATTCTGAAACAGGTCGCTTCTACTATAGCCCCGAATATGACAAATTTGATTAACGCTTCATTGTCTACGGGAAAAGTTCCTATAAAATGGAAAAGAGCCATGGTAAAAGCCCTGTTGAAGAAGCCCAATTTGGACCCAGCAGACCTGGGCAATTACCGTCCCATCTCCCTCCTGCCGGCAATAAGTAAGATAGCCAAAAAATATGTCAATCAGATTCTTTCTGGATTTCTTGAAACGGACAGTTTGCTTCACTCCTCCCAAACAGGGTTTCGACCACGCCAGAGTACCGAAACGGCACTCTTAGCAGTGGCAGAGGAAAGTAAGAAAATTCTTGATTCAGGAGGTGTTGCAGCCATACTACTCCTAGACCTGAGCGCCGCTTTCGATACGCTGAACTATCTGATTCTGATCAGTCGTCTCAAGAGTTTAGGAGTGGATGGCATCGTACTCCAATGGTTATCCTCTTTTCTGGAGGGTAGAACCTTCCAGGTGGTTGAAGAAAACATTGCATCCAAAGTTACCCCTCTGTTAAGTGGGGTGCCTCAGGGCTCGTCCCTTAGCCCCACGCTCTTTAATGTGTACATGGCCCCGCTGGCAGCCATTGTAGCCCCCTATGGAATTCGGATGGTGACCTATGCCGACGACACACAATTGGTGGTGGGTCTTAACCAAGCTGACCAAAAAACCCCTGCCCTTTATTCCTGTCTCGAGGATATCTCAAGATGGATGGATGCCTCACAGCTTAAACTTAATGGAGGAAAAACTGAGATCATGTTAATGGGCAATGCTTTGAATGTCAAGTGTAGCTCTTTCTGGCCCCCCTGCATGGGCCCAGCTCCGGATCCCAAGTCAGAGATTAAGAGCTTGGGTATATGGCTGGATCAAGATATGAGTTTTAGGACTCAAGCTAGGAAGACGGCAGGCCTTTGCTATGGCCTACTTAGAATGGCTCGAAAGGTCCTGCCTCTCCTCCAATCTCAGGCCAAAAAAGTATTGGTCCAATCACTCATACTGTCTAGATTGGATTATGGGAATGGTCTGTACTTAGGAGCCCCCATCTCAGCAGTTGCCAAACTTCAATCGGTCCAAAACAGCGCTGCCAGATTACTAACTGGCACAAGCAATAGACAATCGGCAAAGCCTGCTCTTCGTGCTCTCCACTGGCTCCCTGTACAGGAGCGCATTAGATTTAAGGCCCTTTGTTTGGCACATAAGTCTATGCAGGGGATAGGACCCCCTATTAACTCAACTATGATTTGCCCGTACAAAGCAAGTAGGAACCTCAGGTCAAACAATCTGCACTTAGCAGCGATCCCGAGGATAAAAAGGTCCAGAAGTGGTGGTCGGCTGTTCTCCTATAATGCCGCTAAACTTTGGAACGCCCTGCCCCTGCATCTTCGGACAGTTACCGACCACCTGACCTTTCGTAAACAACTAAAGACAGCATTGTTCTCTTAGTGCTCTGATCTCCTCTGGATTCGCTCTATAGCGCTGGGAAGCCCAAGGGTAGCCATGCGCTCTATAAATCTCCTTCCATTCCTTCCATTCCATTCCACCTTTCCGAACCCCATAGAGATTCTCAACTCCTGTGAAGTAATCCGAAAGCAACTTGTTAGAGCAATATTTAACATATTGTTGCAATAACTAGAGTTATTGACCCACTCCATGATCAGTATTGCTGCCTTTATTCTGAAGCAACAAGGGAAGGGGAAGCAGGAAGCTGCTGGGATGGTAAACCATACCGACCCGGCTTCTAATTGTGTATGCAATAAATTAGATGTTTAAATAGATAATTTGTCAATTCTTTCTAAGAGGTTTGGAGACACCAGTTACAATGACATTTTGAAAAGTTGTGTAGCTTTATTGGGAGCAGTTCCTTGGATACTCTTTTTCCTCCCACACTATGTGATGTATTTCTCTTCCGTTTCCTTCCTTTACTTTTCTCTGTTTCAGCCTTCAGTGCTTGACCCAATCACTTTCCGGTTGTGTGTCAGGAAGTAGTGAAAAAAACTGATCTCGTTTCAACAGTTTGGAATTCCGAAGAGGAAATTAATCTTCTTCCTTGTACTTCTAAGATGTTCCCCATCGTGGAAATGCATTTGCTATCAGCCATTTTTTCAAGTCTGTCCACCTGCCATCTTTGTAAAAGTCAAAACCATATGTGCTGCTTCCTTTGAACTCGCGGTATGATAGCCGCGCATTCCACAATATTGTTCCTCTAGCCCCGACTTCATCCCGAAGAACAGAAACAAACTCTATGGCAGTATGACAAATGCACGCGCACATGTGTGATACTGATATAACAAACGACCCTTCTGTGGAAAGTTGCGAGAAGAATGTCGGCAGGTTACACAAGAAAAAAAACACGGAGCACATGTAGTCGACCAATGAGGAGCTTGAATTGAGTCAACCTCTGCTTCTAATTACGAAGCCAATTCTTCATCCAGAAGAAACATCACTTTCTGAAGGACGGGCCCTTTTTTCGCTAAAATACACGATCAGCCGCAGTGTTCGGATAATGATAGTTTATGTGCCCCGGTTCTCTTCTTTTTTAATAGGGGACAAACGAGGTTTTATGTCTTGTCAACATATGAAATAGCACAAGATCGAGTTTTGGAAACCCTAGTTCTATTTCAACCCGAATGAAGTCATCATGTCCAAAAGCACTGTGGTAAGAGATTTGTGTTAAGTAAGAAGTATCAAAAATGCAAGTCTATTTGACTTCAGTAATCCCTCTTTGCAGAACACTTAACATGCCGGGCAGAGTGCAGAGGTGCTCAGGATGGTTTTAGTTTTAAGCAACATTTGAGTCAACCTTATGAGGCCTAAGATTTGTGGCGCAAATTGAAGAGTTCTGTGTTTTGTCTCCAAATGTTCTAACAAGAACAAGTGTTCTTCTAAATATAGTGAAACCTGAAGTCTGGCTTTTCAGCAAACGTAGGCACAGCACTTCGGCCGGAGAGCTCTTGATAGAGTCCGGAGGGGGCCCCTCCACGTACCTTGCAGGGGGGCCCCCTCAATTTTCCTTACGCCACTGCTTCATTCCAAAACCTGGACAAATCCTCATTCGGGTGCAAACTCATGTTCTTGACCGAATAGATTTCATAATTGGTGCATAAATAATGGCATACTCCCGAGGTGGTTGCCCACCTGATTCTTGACAGGTAAAAATTTTAAGAATTTGTGTGGGCTAAAAGCACACATTCCAAGTTTGCACGTATCACAACTGAAGAAAACACATGGGGCCTGCTTAACAATCGCCACTTTTTAGCAAGCTTACTACTCTCCAGTATTCACAAAATGCCCTTTTGTAGTAGCTTACGCTTTTGTAGTAAGTTACACTTTTGAGGAAAGTCCAGAATTTTAGATGGCCAACCATCATCGTCTCATAGAAAAGGTAGGGACTTAAAATAAAACCCCATAGGAAATAAAGCTAAATTAAATTAAATCATTTAAAATTGTTACAAATAAAAAGAAATATGAATTAATGTTTAAAAAGTATATAATATACTTACTATAAAATCGTAAGTTACTATAAAAGTTGCAGTTACTACAAAAGTGCCGTTTGTGAATATCGAAAATTTGTAAACTCACTCAAAAGTGTAAACTTACTCAAAAGTGTAAGTTACCATTGTGAATCAGGCCCTCTCTATTTCCAAATGATCCCCTATTGCAAGGTCTGATCTTTTAATAGTGATGTAACAGAGCACCTGGTAAACACCACACATGGTGGCATCAGTATATATCAGTGTGCAAATACCCACTTTTTCACAGAACTCGTAATCAGCTCCGTATTGTAGTAAAATTATATGAATGTTACATTTTTTAAAATTAAACTGTTTGATTAGACTGGAAAAACTCCCCAGGGCGAGGAAATTGAAAGCAGCGGTAGTGCAAGTTTCTCTTAAATTGTGACTCAAGTATTCTCTGGACTACCACCACTTATGAGATCACCTCAGGGATCCTATATCAATCGGGTAATTGGAGTTGCTGGGCCCTAGGTATTATAAGATCTGCTGTAACACTGTAGGTCCAGTGTTTCCCATTGGAACACCCCAATGCTGAAAGCAGTTGAAATATTCGAGTGAAACTCTGGGGAAAAATGAAGAATTACTGTGAAAATCAGGTTTGGTATACCTGATCATCTTGGCAATAGTCCATTTCTGAGCATATTCTGAGAATACAAATCATAATACTGATAATTTTGTATGTACCCTCCACAACAGAACTACCAATTCATTGCATATACACTGGGTACTAGTACTTGCGAGGTGAGTGGAAATATTGGACATTTTGTTTGCCATCACGAAAATTGGCCCATAATAGAGTGAGGTCCATTCAAATGCAACAACCATTCAAAATGGTTCCTCTCTGCTCATAATTTCCAACAGAATAGCAAAGCTGCAACCTTAGCTTGTGCATATTGAAGTTATCAACCAGGAGGCATATTAAAGAAAAAGTCCACTGGTGCAAAAGAAAAATAAAAGAAGTGAGACAAAATGATTGCTTTGTGTAGTAGGGAATGGGACAATAAGTACATACTTGAAAAAAGTCATTCAATAGGGCAATAAACTCATTGACACTTTTAGGCTGAGTTTACATAATGAGACATTGAACAAATACACTGTCATGTTTTCCAAATGTGAATGAACGATTAAGCATTTGTGATGTATGTGATGTTAACGAAGGAGTATCAGTTTTATTTATTATTACGTTAGTAGCAAAAATAGTGGAAACTTCTTTTGCTTCGTGGTCTAAGAACAGTTGCTCTAGGCCAAAAATAAAGATTGAAGAAGGGACTGTTTCACGGTCCAATACAAGGCCAGCATGCACATTTCACCTTCGCTGCATTCACCAAACAGGACTGTTGTTTTGTAGGATATATGTTTTACATTGTCTCTATTTTTTGGGAAACCTAAGTTTCATGAACATCTAACCCACACAACAGAAATAAAACAACAGCCGTTTTAACAATGCTAAGGGTCCATGCAGAAAAGGGGCAACCTCTTGAAGTTTGTGTGTGTACACTGGAAAATGATATAGGTAAGTAATCTCGTGGGAGAAAAAACAAGCCACACTCACTTATTTGGAGAACCACATGCTTATTCACAGTAAACAGCACCAATAGCTTTTCGTAGTCGCCTTAGGAGGCAACTGCTTGATAATGGAACCTCAAAGTCAAATCTGCTGAACCCTACAAATGGCAAAGTGGGTGGAAAGTTTATACCCCTTGGGACAAGGAGAAGGTGGAAGCAGGAGAAAGGTAGAAGGAACATTAAATTAAAGTATACAGAAAGGGACATAATTTACTATCACATTATTAGATGTAGGCAAGTGGACCTCAGGATGAAGTGAGGATAACCGACTCAAGGTGGACCTCACAAACCTATGGGCATGGCTATCTCACTAGCCATGTCAGTGTTGGACCATCTCATGAAGTAGATCAAAGGAAGAATCAAAGGAATGGATGAAAATATCAACTGAAGGTACAAAGTGGGGTGTGCTTGCCAGGCTGAGTTACCACCATCTCAACTGCACAAGTTGGGGGTTATCTATTGGGAAGCCTTTCACTGTCACATGGGCTGGTTGTGAGGGTCTCTAAAGAGGTGCACACACTTTTGGTTCCAAAGAGGTTGAATCTTCAGCAGCCCACCTCCATTTCATGGTGATCGATTCAGAGGGCTCTGACTGTACAGCAGGGCAGGATTCCTTGGGCTGACTGAGGGCGTCCATAATATGCATGATTAGCTGCAGCAAGAAAGCAGGCAAGCGCCTTCTTTATTATTAGCCAGGATACAGTTCATTAGCCTGGGATCCATGCAGGTTCAGGTCCAGAAAATGGTCACTGAACAGACTGGAAGCTTTAGTTCTAAAAAAAACCAAAGTTGGGCAGTTCACAGAGGCCCATAAATTCAATGTGCCAAGTAATGAGGCTAGGTGCAAGTTTCTGTCCTAGGGAGAATGGTAGGTGTCCCAGGTACTCAATGCATGGGGAGTCTTTGGTGGGAAACAATGTGCATGTCCTCAAGACAAGCTCAGACAATGGATGAGCAAGAAGAAGAAGGAGGCGATGAGAGTGTCCTCTGGGAGCAGCAGCTCATTGGCCATCCTGCTAATGTGAATGCAAACTTTTACGGATAAACCTAGGCCCATGCCTGTAGAACTAATTTAGATCTTAATTTAATATAGAGAGGCAGATAAGCAAATCCCCTGGGTGCAACTACGAGCACCAAAAATGAGGATTAACTCTCACCCACAGAAGGGGTCCAGGGGGGATACCTTGATGAGACTATACATGTTTGTGAGACAAATAGATTTTCCCCTAATTTACTGTGCACAGCAAGTTGTCCCAGAAGAGCATCAGGGACCATATTACATTGTCGTGTAGTTCCTATAAGACCTATATAGGATCTGCGCGTTTAGACAAAATACACTGCAGGACTGGTGTCCGGACTGATTCCAGACACCCCCACCGGGTATGTTGGCCTGTGTACCAGCTAGCTCGCAATGCCACTATAACCTCCTCTTACCAAGGAGGGAATAGTTCTTGGCAACTATCGAACATGACAACCCTGATCCCTCAGGACAGTGGAAACAGTAACTTACTTTTCGCTCAGTCACTCGTGCTCACTTGTTCTCAGAGCGATACACAAAATAAACGGTTGGGACGTTTTCAATAAGTATTTATTGAACAGTCGTTATTCTAGCGTAAAATAAGTGCACTGAAATGACCAGTAGACAGTAGCATATATAAATGAGTAGCAGCACCAAGAAAGTAAACAGATGGTATGTTTCTACCATTTTGCTGAAATCATAAATATAGGCGAATATATAAATTACATGGTAATAAAATGCGTATTCCTACGATGCACCCTAACTAGATGTACCTAAGTGTACCTAGCATGTGAGTAGGTGTAAAGCCAAGAATCCCTCTAGGATAAAGCCAACCCCATTGCCTGATGTGAGAGTGCGGGACCCCGTTCTGGTCTCGAGCTGAACACCCCGCGAGGGATGTCAGACCACTGCGAGCTGGAGTATCTGCATGCAGGAACCTCAGCGTCTAACGTCAGTGTGTCGGCACGGAAGTCGTGATCTCCTCTGACTATCTCAGCAAGACGTGGTGTTTATATACCCTAAGGTATCCAAAGGGGTTATACCTTGCTGTGCCAGTGTCGGACTTAGGATGACGTCGGGAATGAACTTTTTACACAGTTATTATGCAGGAGATGATGGCCCTGCTGTGATTCCAAGAAACTAAGAATCCTCATGCATAATTTATGAGGCCAGTGTCCAGGGAAAAACCCTACGTACTTATGTGTAGTATTGTAACTGGGTAAAAGGTCAGTCCTCCAAATCCGTTATGTATGTAGTATAGGAGAGAATGTAGGTGAAGGGTTATCATGATACCTAGATCTATATCGGGGTACCTATATGAAATATAACAACATAAAGTACCTCAGAGGTGCAAGAGGTATTTGCGCCCGCTTTGCGTGCCCCCGGGGCACTTTGGTATACAGAAGGAGCTGCAGATGCTTGCACGGCCTCTTCTGCAATACCGATAGCGCTGGCGCACATAAAACGTAAGTGATATCTGCAAGGGGAGTTCCCTCATTTGAATGGTGGCATGCCCCATGCAAATGAGGGAATCCCTTTGCCTCTGCACCCGCGCCCTATTACAGACGCAGGCGCAGAGGCAAAACAGTTGTCAAGAGGCTCACTGTCAGTACACCTCCTGAGAGCAGCCCTCTGCAGGGGGCAAAGGGGGTCTTATGGACCCCCCAGACATCCCCTGCACCCACCTGCAAGGGGATCTCTAATCCTTCTCCAAAGTGCAGGCGGGTTGCCCCCTGCACAGTGAAACACAGAGTGGCTGCTTCAAAGCCACTCCGTATTTCACTTGAATGCGCTGGTCCCAGGGCAGCACGAGTTCGTGGCTGCACTGGGGGTAGCGCGTTCTATGTAATAGGGCGCACTTTCTCTGTTTGCGCCTGGCGCACCTGTTTTAAGGTGCGCCAGGCGCAAATTTATTAATTTATTTATTTATTTTTGTGTTTTATAGAGCGCGAACTTGACCCGTTAGGGTATCAGAGCGCTTTACAGGAATCATAGGATTGTACAAAAAGACTTAGAATCACAAGAGAAAAAATCAATTAGGAGGTGGCGGGGTGCAGAAAATATAATAAATAGGACACGTATTTACAGATTACATTTACAATTACTCAAGACAAGAACACAGGTTTCTTGGGTGCCCTAATACATAATATGTCCCCAGATCTGAAATTTGATGGGTGCCTAGGGGTTAAGGGCCTAACAGACTCTGCCAAAGATTGATCCCTGCAGACTTTCTGTAGCATTTGAAAATAATTCACATGTGGCCAGATTAGTTTAATGTTTACTAGATGTAGAAGAGAAAGACTTTCTTTGTAACAATATTTGAATAAAGCCTGCCTATGTGTATTAGGAAATTGCAAGATGATGAGAGGTCCAGGACACTGAAAATATTTTAAATGGAAGGTCGTTCCCCAGTCTGGTTGAAGAGGAGGGTAAGATGTAAAATAAAAGTGGCTCTGATAACATGGCCTTCAACCTTATTCCCTCCCTGATTATCCATAAATATTAGGATGTGAGATAGAGGAATGACAAACAAGCACTCTGCCATTCCCTTTTCATCCTCCCTGGTAATAACAGGCTTATGTCATAATGTCCTCCCTAATTAAACCTGGACAACAAAGCGAATGAGGCCTAAATAAGAAATTAAAGAGTGTTTGATTTCTAAAAAAAACCCTGACTGATCAATAACCCTCAAAGAGAATGAAAAAGAACAACAATAATCATCACCATTATCGTAATCATAATTACGACTTGTTTTTATATAATATTATTCATTATAATTAGGGCTCCCGGTTTTATGGTATTTATATTTTTGACATTTCTGTCTGTATTTATCCATATTTATTTTTTGCTAATTTTTTCTGTATTTGTCCATTTTTATTTTGTGTTTTCTATATAAATAAAGATTCAATGGGTATTTTTCCACATTTATTTGACTGATGAATGTATACTTGCATTTCAATGTCCAAAAGGTTTCAGCAGTATACCATGCAATAGCATCATCTGAAAACACTCTCATTGTAGAATAGCAGAAATACCTGTAGATCTGTACTTAATGAAGCTTAATTAGGAAATCTATTGTCTTTTTTCATCTCCCCTACCTCTCAATCTGTACACCTACTGAACTGGCACTCATGATTGACAGTAGAAAAAATCTTCCAAAGGCCTGTATTTATCTGTAAAAATCAGTAAAAACAGAAAACTGGGAGTCCTAATTATAATATATAATTTTCATTTCTGGATGCTTTGCCTAACAGCTGTTTCTAAGGGCCAAATTATTGGTGCTCTGTTATCAACCTCAGAAGTATGACAGGCTAAGTCAGCCTTGCTGACCCGAAGGCCACTTTAGATGTCAACCACAAGCACTTTACTTTTACCCCTCCTAGCAGGCAACTATTCTCTATACAATGCCCCTCTGGTCCAACAGTCAAAAATAGGGATGTGTGTGTATGCTTCTAAATGCATTTTGTGCACAGAAAGGATTTTTATGTAGACATCCCTAGAAAATTCAAGGGGTTGTTAAGGTACTTGCCGTTGCTGTTCAGTGGAACTAATGGATGTATTATCTTATCTCACAATAATGGGCAGTTTGCATACTCACACATGCAAATACCTCACCTGAACTTGGTAGGTCACAACTTAAATATGACTCCTAAACAGGCCTGGGCGTAGTTCGCGGAGTTTCGTTATGTGGAACTCCGCAAGTGACAAAAAAAACTCTGCGGAGTTCCGCAAGTGGCAGAGTGCAGTGAGAACTGCCGTTCACGCTGGTCTTCCTTACTGTTCACGAGAGGGGAAAAAACTCCGCTGCACAACGTGGAGCAGAGTTTTCTGCACCCCGCGAGCTCCGTGGACCGTGGAGTGCAGAAAACTCAGAAAACTCCGCGAACGGAGCGGAGTTGACCGCCCAGACCTACCTAAATAAGAGGAATGACTTCAAATAAAAATATTTGATTTACAAATGATTTTGAGTGAGTGGCTTCTTTGGGCCTCCCCTAGCTGGCTCCTTTACTCTAGCATACTGTAGGTCACACACTTGACCCTATTTTCTCTTTGAACAAACACATAATATTTACTGCCCTAGTGAATTCTCTTGGACTGACCACCTCGGTGTTTCGTTTGGGATTCACACTACTCTCCCCACTAAAAAGGGTTTCATTCAAGGAGGGGCTAATAATGGTGCATGTTGATGGAAAGGATTATTGCTGCAAAGCTTGACCATGTTTTGCAAAGCCTCCCAACACTGTGCTATCTGACCTTAATATGGATATGAAGGCCACGTATTTCAACAGTTGGGTTACATGATCTGCCTTTCATATTATTGTGCCCTGGAAGATCAGACACTCGTCTAGAAAGAATCTGCCTTTGCCCTGGTGTTCAAAGGACTTAGCCATTGCTAGGCAGAGTTGAAAAGTATTACAAAGACGATGGAGACATAAATATGACCCAATATGGAAAACAGCAAAATCTCAGGAGCACAAATGATACATACCTCTTCTTAGGAAGGTCAGAGCTGTATAATATACTTCTGCCAATGCTTCTGCAGACAATTCTTCCAGAGTAATTTATAAGATTGTGAGAGATCTTTCATCGCTTGTATCTGCCACCCTGTCCACTTCTCTTTCTCCTGACTTTTGCAAATCCATCTCAGCTTAATTTGAGGATAGAATACTCAAATGTATTGATCTTTACATAATGAGGACACAGTACCCGAAGTGGTGAAGAAACACATGTCCATGATCCCTAATCCTCAATCTGTTCTCTCATAGTGCCTCTCTGTGGAACATCTAGTGATCATGACACTTGCACTTGCAATTAAATGAGGCTCCCTTACTAATCTGTGCCCTGTTCATATCTTTCATCTGGCATTTGAGGCATTACCACCATTGCTACATTCCTTATGCAATGCCTCTCTAACCCTTACCTATGGGTCTCACCTCTGAAAAGAAGCTATGGTCGCTCCACTCCAGAAAAAGCCATATGAAAAACCTAAGATCTTTAATATCAACCTCCTATGTTCCTTCTTCCAGTGCTTTACATGATCAATGTTAAAAATCCTAACTCTTCATATTCATAGAAAATAACAATACGCGGACTCCATTCTGATTGTCACACAATGCTAGATAAAGGTGTTAGTGCCATGCTGATGCTTCTAGAGCTCAGCACTGAATTTGACACTGTCTCCCATTCCACATTACTTCTGTATACTGGCTGCACACCATATCCAATCGAGGACAAAGCATTTGCTTGGCAATACATCCATCTGGAGCACTATCTGCAGTCAGTGCTACCATCCCCATTGTGTACTTGCCCTAAGATCCTCGTGTGCAGTGTGCCACAGGGCTCCTCATGAAGCCTAACTCTTTTCAATATTTATCTCACTTCTCTGGTTGACCTCATCCTCAGACATGATTTTCTCTTAGGTTCTACTTGTATTGTTGTTTTCTGATCAGGCTTCTGCTCATGCCTGTTAGCTTGAAACCTGACCTTTTGAATGGTAAATAACTCCCTCAACTAAATGGAAATAAAACTGAACTGCTCCTATTTAGTAGCACCTATCTCATTTGACCCCACGCTTTGTGACCATTTGAGCTCGGTGCAGCTCCTGTTCCCACTGACTATGAAAATAAATTTGGTTGTTTCAGTGACTTTTGTGAAGCAAATAAATGTTTCCACCTCATCCTGCTTTTACTATCGTCATATGTTGTGCAAGGTAATACCAGTCACTCTCGCCGATTGGTTGTGCAAGCAATTGCTCTATAGCATATCGAAGACTGTATTTCACTATGCATTGGTCTCCCAAAAAAATCTATACAACCGATACTATTGATCTAGAGTTTAGCAGCCAGGTCCCTCTTGAACCTTCCCTCATGTTTCCATATCTCTCAATATCTTAGATCACTTCACTGGCTGCTTGTAGAAAAGTGTGCCATCTTCAAGTTCCTGTGCATATGTCACAGAGCCGTACATCATCTTAGTCCAGCTTTCATTCAATTCAGAATCTAGCACTCTACTCCCAAGAGCATGCTGTATTTAGCTGATGCTTCCCCAAATCTATCGCACTGGCCTTGGAGGAAGAACTTTCTCCAATTTACCTCCAAATTTTGGAATATTTATCACCTCATCTGTGCCAAGAGTCTTAGAGTCTGACTACAAGTGGTCCTTTAAATTGTGATCCCTTCGCAAACACCCGCTTGTTGTGGGATTGCAACTAAAAGTAGTGTGATGTTTAGCGCAACTGGTAATTACCAGGTGTGATAAAGATTGCATCCTTTGTTGAATCATGGCAGGTCAAACCTGTCAGAATTTAAAAAGGGGAAAAGGACCAGTATTTACTTGAACATGTGGATTTTAGTACAGTAAGCACTAAAATATGCATGTTATTTCCCAAAAGTTGCAATATATGATAATTATCACAACCACGAATCCCACCGCTGCCACCAATGTTAGATTTGGGGGTCTCTAGTTGGCAGAGGTATGTACCTTTGTCCAAATAGGGACCCTTGAGTCTAGTCAGGGAAAGTAGGTACACTCCCGAAATAACCCCTGCTCACCCTCTTGGTAGCTTGGCACGAGCAGACAGGCTTAGTTCAGAGGCAGTGTGTAAAGCATTTGTGAACACATACAGTAATCGAGTGACAACACTACAAATGGACACCACACAGGTTATATATTTATAAAAATAGGTATACTTTATATAGATTTATCACAAGACCATAAACGACAAAAATAATCCACAATACTGTTAAGAATGCTTAGTTCTGATCAAAAAGGCTTAATTCAAGGTTCTGTGCGAGTCGGTAGCCTCCTCCGGCTACGGCGATGTCGAGAACAAACAGAGTCTTACAAATCCAGCTGACCGCGTCGAGACGGGCCAACACAGCGTAGACAGACTCGGTCACAGTACCTTTTACTTGAAGCGGCAGGCACGGGCGTGCGAGCCGGATGGCTGTTCGTCGCGGTCGTGATGCAAAAATGGAAGCGTTGCAGGACGCGTTGTCCCTCGATGCGGTGCAGGCAGCGGCTCGTTGACGTCGTCGAGACGGAGTCGGTGAGACCAGGGCCGTGTGTTGCAGGGCGAGACGGTGCTTCGATGCGGTGCTGGCAGGTTGCGGTGCGGCGACGGAGCCGGATTCAGGAGCTGGCGTCGATCAGTCCGGACAGCGGTGCGAGTCGGGCGGTGCGTCGCAAAGCGTGCGAGCGGTGCCCAACTCCGGTGCGGTCACAGGACTCGAACTCAGCAGCAGTGACCGTGTCGGTCGGACCAGTTCGACTCGGCGTAGCGAGCGTTGCAGGACGCGTTGTCCCTCGATGCGGTGCAGGCAGCGGCTCGTTGACGGAGTCGGTGAGACCAGGGCCGTGCGTTGCAGGGCGAGACGGTGCTTCGATGCGGTGCTTACAGGACACCGAGTCGGTCGTGAGAGTCGGTCACAGCTCCCTACCGCTGCAGCCACTGAAACAGAGTTTCCAGCAGCAATTCACAAAGGGGTGAAGTCCAATGGTCCTGGGACTTCGGTCAGGGGGCAAGCTCTTTTCCAAGCCCTTGGAGATCCTTCACAAGTTGATGAAAGTCACAGCAAAGCAAAAGTTCCTTTCTCCTTTCTTTGGCAGTCAGGCAAACCACTGCAGGCCAATCCCCAAGCAGCACTTCAGGCTTAGGGATAGTCTCTCCTCAGTTTCTTCTTGGTTCCGCTCCTCAGCAAAGGTTTCTTCTTGTTCCCAAAAGTGATCTAATCTTCCTGGGGTCTGGGTGCCCCTCTTATACCCTGATTCTCTTTGTTCTCTGGAGGCAGAGAGGCCTCTGCCTAGTCCAAAACCAGTTCTGGTCAGTCCTGGAGCACTTTGTTTTTCTGACTCCTTCTTTCCTTTCAGAATGTGGGGCAGAGTGCTCAGCCGCCCGGCAGGAGGTGGAGCCAGCATTGTGGAAGGCAGGCACAGCCCTATTCAGACCCAGGTGCAACTCCTCCCTCCACTCTGGATGCAGATCTTTCTATTCAGCCCTGCGCTGACTCACCCTGTCTCCTTTAGCCACCCCCACCCCCAGCCCCTGTCACTCAATCTCCAGACAAGGAATACACAACCTAGCAGAGGCAGGCTTGGATAGTTAGGCAAGAAAATACCCACTTTCTAAAAGTGGTATTTTCAAACACAGAATGTTAAAACCAACTTCACTAAAAGATGTATTTTATCATCCTGAGTTCAGGCATACTAAATTCGTTTTTCTACCATGTTCCCGGGGTCAGTTCTGACTATAAGGTGTAATAGTCAGTCTGCCCATTCTGGCCTATGGGGAGCAGGTAGCCTTGCAATAGTGAAAAACGAAAATGGCTGTAATTCACTATTAGGACATGCCACACACACCAGGGCATGTCCTACCTTATACTTACAATGCACCCTGCCCTAGGGCCTACTTTAGGGGTGACCAACATGCAGTAAAGGGAAGGTTTAGGGACTGGTAAGTGGGTGTACTCACCAAGTCGACATGGCAGCCCTAGGCTGCACACAGGCTCTGCAATGGCAGGCCTGAGACACATTTTACAAGCCGCTTCTGTGGGTGGCACAACCCGTGCTGCAAGCCCACCAGCGGCATTGGATTTACAAGCCCTGGGCACACTCAGTGCACGGTACTAGGGACTGACAAGTAAACCAATCATCCAATCATGGAGTCACTAATACTTACATCAATTAACGATAGGGAGCACTTGCACTTTGGCACTGATTAGCAGCGGCAAAGTGCCCATGAGCATCTAGTCCAACAAAAACATATCGGCAACAGTGGAGGCATTACGAAAAAATGGAAGGGAGACCCACGCCAAGGATGCCAGGTCTAACACCTCTGTGTCAGATTTTTATCAAATGCGATAATTATTGGCCTAGTCGTGATTAGACCATATCTATCTGTATTTTTGCAGGGCCTAAACACCTGACTATTCTACTGAATCCCTGCTGTCTATTCCATCTCTAGTGCCAGGACACCTATTTCCAGGTAGATGATGCACTGCAAATAAGAATCATCATAACCCTCAGTGTCATGTCTTACCCCTGACTAAAATGTAACTTACTCTTCAATTTCAAGGAATATGACAAACATACTAAAAAAAAACTTGCTAAACTATGTCAATTGTGATATTACATTGATAGGTAATTCTTTTAGAGTGTAGCACTAGCTTTGCGATCAAGTTAGGCTGTCAGAATAGTGTGGTTGGTTAACCTGTTTCTGTTGACCATGCGAAAATATCTAGCATTCCCAGAAATGCTGCTAGCTACTTGAAGTACCTTTACTATTTAAAAGAATCTATACACATATTTTATTCAGGAGTGTTAATTTCCTCATAGAGTGTCCCAAAGTACAGTAGTACAGATGGCAGTAGAAACCTCAAGCCACCTCAGAATTCTGCTCAACAAGATCCTGATCTGTAAACAAGTCAGTGCTCTCCATCCCACATTGAATGCCATGTTTCTTTTTTGATTATAAACCAATATGTTGCTAACTCAGAGATACAATACTCTGTTCCACAAGCAATGGTTAAATGGCTATTTGGGGACCACGAGTCAAGCATCATGCTGAATGCATAAATTATACAACAGTTACTAAAGCTGTGGAGGGGCAGAGATCTAAAAGGATAGTGGAAGTAGTATTTTGTCATTTTTACACTTGTTAATCACTGTCTGGGCATTGGTCGCACCTCATTCGTACTAATTTAATATTCAAATACACCAATAAGCAACAGAAAGGTGACCAGTCAACTTTGGCAAAGGGCCTTCTGCTGCGCAGCAACACCTGTCACTGCACTTTTCGTAACTTTTGAACCGTTTGAGCTAGAAACACAATTTGTTTTGTTAAAATTTGCAGATTATGCAGCAGATGATGGATTACGTGGCAAACGCAGCAAGTCAATAATAAAGCGTAAATTCCCACAGGCGCACAATCACATAATTCCAATGACTATGCCTCTGGTGTATACCCCAAGTATACAATACACTGATAAATAAAAGGAAAACACATTAAAAAAACAATAGTGTTTTAACCCCATCTGAATTAATTCACGTAGACCATATTTTGAATGTCAGCTATGCTATTATCTTATTCCTTACCATAGTTAATACATTTTCATTATGATCTCTTGTAAGGGATAAGCCACCCATGCAAATCACATGGGTGACTTTTTAATTCAAACACATAATTTTACATGTTTTACAATAACAAAACTGGGCAACTTGATGTTTGAACCGCATTTATGTTGTTTTATTTATTCAGTAAAGTGCACATTGCACTGCTGAATTTATTTGTTTAACTGAATTAAAGTTTAATGCTCCAAGTCGCAGTGGGAGATGAAAAAAGTAAACTGTGCTCATCAGGAGACTGTTTACCTTCTGTTCCCTTGATTGCTTTTGCCATCGCTGTGGCCAGGGGTCACAAAGGCAGTGGCAGGGGTCACATGGGGCACGCCAGTGGTCACAGTTCAAATCCTGCCGACCCCTAAATGACGTCCAAGGAGACAATCTGATCTAAATAGGGCAGATGGTCTGATGTATCTACCTTGATGGCCCCAACTCCGTCAGGCCATCAATGTGGGGTTTCCTATGGCAGAGCCAGTGAGAGCACGGCCATTAGAAACAAACTGGGCGCCTGACTCAAAATGGAGCAGGGGGACTGCTATTTTGGGGACAGCATACATCACCACTTTTGTGGTGGTCTCCACTGTCCACCAAACTCTACATCAGGCCCTTGGTTGGTTCAAAGCGTTTGGACAATGCATCAATTGTTGCACATTAACACCATTTTATATCTGGTATTGAAATGAAATAGTGGCACAGCCCTCTTACATCCATTGCTATTTTTACATTGGAACGGCAAGCGATGACGGTGATAACAAAAGCAAAAGAAATGGGCCCACAGCACTGTGGCTGGCTCGGTAGAAAGAGACAGACCTGACAGGGGTGCGGTGGGTCTCTCTCACGTCTGATTCCCGGTGCCACTGCACCTGCTGCACTATGAATAACTAGGCCCATGTAGCCAAATAAGTTACTGGAGTCCAGTGGTGGCCAGCACAGGTAAGAGCGGTGAGGCGGGGGAGGGACAGGGTGGGTGGGGGAAAGTCAACAGACGACGGATTAGTTAAAATTAAATTTAAAAAAAAACACTTACCTTGCGCTTGCCGCATTACTGAGTCGGTGATGCAGCAGGCGCATTGTAAGTAGCTTTTTTTGTTTTTCTTTATTTCATTTTAACTAACCCCTCGTCGGTCGGCTTCCCCCCCCCTCCACGCCCTGCCCCACCCCACCGCCCACCACTCTTCCCTGTGCCGGCCACCACTGCTGGTGTCTTTCTTTCTCTAAAGGAGCTCACACCTAGTCAATATATTTTCTCCTTGCAAACATGCATCATAACATTGCGGATCAGCTGTTGCAGCAGGAAGACAAGCAAGAGAAACACCACGGAGGAGAAGCTCTGCGCATATTTCATCTGACCTGGTCCAAAGAAGATTTTCTGGAGAGCACTCATGCATGAAAAGCGCTTTCATTGATGTAAATGCATGACAAAATCTCTCACCTCATAAATATGCGCCTGCTCGCGTGGGGGACCCGAGGGGCACAAGGCAGTGATAGTCAGGCCCCTCTACGGGCAGCGAGCAGACAAACTCAGTCTGCTGTTCACATGAAAGTAACGCAGCGTGAGCCCCGCTGGTTACAGTAAAAGACGTGTCTACCTCTTGTTCCCCGGAAGCTTCTCACACTTCAGTGGGTTGCTGTGCTGGTAAAAAAGCAGCCAGATCACAAGTTGCCTTTGAAAAGTGCCAAGAAGCTGCCTCTGCAGCGCTTGGCCAAGAGGATCTTTTTGCAATACTTACTTCATAGGTTCTGTGACTTAAGTGGAACTTCAGTGAGCAAGAAAGTTGGCAAATCAGACGCAGAGTATATTTTATTTATTTATTTTAAAAGTTTTATAGAGCGCTAGCTTGACCCGTAGGTATCAGAGCGCTTTACATACACACTGTAAGCTGAAGGAAATTGCATTACATAGTAGGAAGGCAGTAAGGAAGCAAACAGAGATAAGGAAAAAAATACAACATGAAAAATAGGTAAAAAGTGCATCGGAGGGAGAGAGAACAAACGAGGGTGGTTAACGCAGTCCGGTCACCAATTGTCCTAGAATGTCAAGAGAGAGAGGAGTCAACTCGGATGTTGCAGTCTAGGTTAGTTGACGTTGGTCAGGAAAGTATTTGTTAAGGAGATGGAGTTTCAGGTCCCTTTTGAAACAGGAGAAGGAGGGGTTGCATCTGAGGACTCTAGGAGAGCGTTCCACATCCTGGGAGCGCTGCCAGAAAACGATCGGTATTGGGTGGTTTTCTTTTTCAGTTTCGGAGGGATAAGAAGGAGAGAGTTGGAGCTTCTCAGCGTTCTAGATTGACCTGCTCTAACCAGTTTGTTATTCAGGTAGTTGGGGGCCGGTGAGTGCAGGGTTTTGTGTGTGATGCAGGCCAGCTTGTAGATACACCTCCCTTCCATGGGAAGCCAGTTGAGGGAGTTGAGAGCTGGAGTGATGTGTTCGAATCTTTTTACTCCAGATATGAGACGAGCGGCCAAGTTCAGCACTGCCCTTAGTGGGGCTAGGTGAGCTTTTGGAGTCCCTGTTAGGATGGCGTTCCCGTAGTCGATTTTAGAGAGAACTAGGGATTGAACTACTGTCTTGAGGTCATCATGGGGAAGAAAAGGTTTCAATTTCTTGGGGTGTTTTAGTGAGAAAAGGGCGTTTTTTGCAGAGTTTTTGATGTGGCCCTCCATTGATAAGTTCTTGTCAAGGGTGATGCCTAGAGACTTAACTGAGTCTGATAGGACGAGGGGGCAGTTTAGGGCAACCAGATTCTTGAGCCACTCTTGGATTGGTCGATGGTTGCTCTTTGGAGAGAATAGGATTAGTTCCGTTTTATCTGGGTTGAGCTTTAAGTGGTTAGCGTTGAACCAAGTTTGGATCTCGGTTAGAGTGACATTAAGGTGTTGGATGTCGCTTGGAGACTTGATTTTGAAATAGATTTGGGTGTCATCAGCGTATAGGTGGTAGTTCACTCCAGCTTTTTTCAAGATGATTGTGAGGGGCTCCATGAAGAGATTGAAGAGGGACGGGGAGAGGATCGAGCCTTGTGGGACCCCTAGTGTGACTTGTGTTGGCTTCGAGAGACAGGAGTTGATTTTAATTTGTTGCGAGAGGTGTTGAAGGAAGGAGGAGAACCATTTTAGTACTGTGCCATTAATGCCGGAGCTCTTCGACAAGGTCTCCAGAAGAGCTGGATGATTTACTGTGTCGAATGCAGCAGGCATCACCTTCATCCAAAGCCTTGTGAATATCGTCAGAGACGTTGAGCATAGCTGTTTCAGTGCTACAGCCTTTCCTGAATCCTGATTGAAAGGTGTCAAGGAGGTTGAATTCATCCATGTGTTTGTTGAGTTGGTGGAGAACGCATTTCTCCAATGTTTTTGCAAGGAACGGGAGGTTGGAGATAGGTCTGAGGTTGTTAAGATCATTAGGGTCGGCCCCTGGTTTCTTGAGGATGGGTGTGATTTGTCCTAGTTGCAGGGATTCTGGGACGCAGCCTGAAGTGAGAGAGGCGTTGATGATTTTTGTCCAGAAAGGGGAAATGGTGTGGTTGAGTTCTTTTATAGATGTGGAAGGGAGGGGGTCCATAGTGTGGGAGGAGGGTTTTAGGTTAGAAATTATACTGAAGACCTCGTTTTCCGACATTAGCTGAAAGTCGGACCAATGCGCATTGTTTTTCAGCTGGAGGCAGACCTGATTGTCCCTGGTAAGAACTCTTTCTAATTGGTCGGATTGGATGAAGGATTGATCAATTTTTGCGACTTTATTAGTGAAGAAGGTGGCAATTTCTTCACATCGCTCTTTGGTGGCTTTGATTTCTTGAGAGGGAGTGCAGTTTGTTTGGCTTTTGACAAATTTGAAGAGTTCTCTCGGTCTGTTTTTTGCCCGATCTAGTTGGTTGCGGAAGAAAGACGCCTTTTCATTGAAAATGTGTTTTTTGTATGCCTGCCGAGCAGATCTAAGTTGTGCTAGGTGCAAGGTTGAGGGGTCTCCAAGACCTTTCCGTTTGTCTGAGTTGACGCCTTTCGTTATTCAGGTCCACGTTGAACCAGGGTTTAGATTTGCTTCGCCTCACTTGTTTGAGTTTGAGTGGGGCTACTTGGTCTAGAACCTCTGTCATTTTTGCGTTAAAGTGTGTAGTGAGGTCATCGGCCGTCCATGATGAAGGTTGGAGTTGTAGATGAGCATGAATCATGGATTCAAGTTCGGGTAAAGGGACTTCTTTGATGTTTCTGGTCCAGTGTTTAGGTTTGTCATCACGAATAGGTTGGTGGCTGACAAGTGCGTCAATCTTGAACAGAATGAGGTGGTGGTCGGACCAGTCAATGGGAGAAATCGCTCTCAGAGAGACCAGTTCATTGTTGGTAATGATCGCATCCAGTGTTGCACCTTTGATGTGAGTTGGTTTATTGCAGAGTTGTTTGAGGTTGTATATCTCAAGTAGGTTGGATAGGTTTTGGACAGTGGAGTCTTCTGGGTCGTTCCAGTGTATATTGAGGTCACCCAGGAACACGTCTTTTGTGTCTGTCATGGAGAAACGTGTTATTAGGTCTGTTAGTTCTTCGGGGAAAAGGGTACGCTCTCCAGGAGGATGGTAGCTGGTGTGGAATTTGATGGGTGAGGTGCCCTTGGTAGTGAGTTCGATACCTAGGTATTCAAACGATATGTATTCTGCAGGTTTAAGTTTGGTCATCTGTATTCCATCTTTGTAAATGATGGCTAGTCCCCCCCCAGTTTTGATCGGCCTGTCTAGTCTGATGATGTTGTATCCTGGAGGGGTGAGAATGTAAAGAATGGGGGTAGAGTGGACATTGAGCCAGGATTCTGTGAGGAAAGCGATGTCAATTTCTTCAGCGAGTAGAGCTTCAGCAATGTCTGTGGCGTGTTGAACTGCTGATCTGCAGTTTAGGAGCATGCAAGAGAGAGGGCGGGAGCCTCGATGATGGGGGGAGTTAGGTGGATACAGGAGTATTGAGCAGAGGTCTGGGCGAGTGGACAGTTTTTGGGATTCTGTTAGTGCCAATAATAACAGGTATGGGGAGAGGGGCTGAGTTCAGGCTCATAGTGAGGTAAGAGTCATTGATCTCATCAGGTTTCGGTACCGAAAAGTGTTGGCGATCCCGGTTGGGTCAAAGTGCCTGACTCGCTGACGGATTGGAGGGGCGAGGGGTGCACTGAGGGGCCATGGGAGGGGTATTGAGGGGGGTAGGAGCAAATCTACCCGGGGAGAGGGAGCACGGTGGCTTGGTCCTGTTGAGAAGATCTTGCTGTAAGTATAGGAAATCGGCCGCAAGGGAGTTAATTTTCCGCTCCATTCTGTTCAGTTGCTGTGTTATTGAGCTGAGAAAGTTTAAGGTTTTAGGCAGGGGCCGAGAATGACTTGGGTCAATGGAGGGAGAGTGATCCGGTGTCCGGGGTTGTACGGAGTCAGTGGGATTAGGAGAGGGGAGAGGTTGGACGCGGGGAGCCAGATTAGTAATGTTCCCATTCAAGGAGTTCAGAGGGGGAGTAGTGGATCTGCTGTCCAAGTGAGGAGGGAGAGAAGTTCTAGGTAGGAAGTCGGAGTTCCGGGGAATGTCAATGAGAGTAGCGGTGGAGGCAGGTTGTGTATGTGGGTGTGCGATGGCGGGAGGGGAGTGGGCAGTGGTAATAGGGGGGAAGTGTCTGCTGGGTTGGTGAAGACGTTGGACATGGGGATGTCACGGGGGTTGTCAGTGAGGTAAGCGGTGGAGGCGGGTTGTGCCTGTGGACGTGGGACATCGGAAGGGGAGTGAGCAGTGGTAGTAGGGGAGTGAGTGACCGCTGGATTGGAGAAGGCGTTGGACAAGGGGGAAGTGAGGGTCGGGGGAACAGGGTCTGTGTTGGAGGAAGGGGTAGAATGTGCGGAAGGGTTCCGATTATCAGGGGTCGAGAGGGGAGTGCCTGTGGGGATTTCAGTCACGGGAGGGCTGAGGTTAGGGTCCGAGCTGTTAAGATTGAGATCAGCCTTGTGGGGTTTGTTAATTGTGGGTTTGTTGTTCTTGGTGTGAACAGTTGAAGTAATCATGGTGGGTGTTTGGCGACGGAGAGTAATGATAGGGGTAGTGTGATTGTAGTGAGTGATGGTGGATGTCCAAGAGTTGGAGAGAGGTTCTTCAGGGCAGGGAGATTGGATCAGTTCCACGTTGTTGGTGAGGGAGGTGGGGGATAGGGGAGATAGGGATTGATGTCTCTGTTGAGCTAACAAGGAGAGAAGTGTGGGGAAGTGGCGGTCAAAAGTGGTGAGGTGCGAGTCGGTGGCCTGTATGAGAATGGTTCCAGTTCTGTAGATGGAAATGGTGAGTTCCCCTTTGAAGGTCGGAGATATGGTAGTGGAGATTTTTTCACCATAGGGAATGCTTACTGACTTGGCGACTTGAAGGTGGAGAGAGAAGGTGTTTTTCCATTTAATCGGGCGATTAGTGTAAAAAATGAAGTTGGTTTTGGTGTTGCCGTTGGTCGCTGTGTGGTAGTTATCTACAATGAGTGTTTCCGGGTGTTGTTTTAGAGTACTGTGCTTGAAGTTCTTTTTTGCATTACTGGTCAGTTTGTGTGGGTAGTTAATGGACCAGGAGTTGGGTCCGTAGCGCACGAGATTAGAGTTCCGGGAGGGGTTAGGCGGGCGCATGGTTGAATGGTAGAAATGTCGAGTCGCAATCAGGAATCAAGCAGTGGGCTGGGGTGGTAGTTATCATACAATTATGTGCAGTATATACAATACACTCTAAAGTGCCATCTTAATTGCAGTATAAAACAATTATAGCAGTGTAAACCCTAGACTCAAAGGATATCAGGGCCCCACCAACCATGCTTTTATAGAGAGCATCATTAGGCCCAATCCCGGAGGACCAAGCAGGGGGTGACTCAGCACTATTCAATGCCTGCCAAATTGGGAGGAGACAGTGTCCACAAGTCAAATTCAGTAAAATTCACACAGGCAGGTAGTGTGGTTCTGGCCATCTTCGAAGGCTATTTGAGCAAGTGAATAACAGTGTCATTTGGTACAGGTCCTGAGAGTACCTAATTAAGAAATTAAAGGGTTAAGGTTCAGGCCATCTTCGAGGCTATTTGAGCAGTGGCCATTTTGAGTATTGACTTCAAGAGGATGAATAACCTAGAGAGGCTCCATTTTGAGGCTCTTTTGAAAAGGAGGTAAGATCAAAGACAAGCAGTCTAAGGAAGTCCATTACCTTTTAGCTCCAAATGAACTGTCATTGTTGCAGGGAAGTTTAGATAGCGAAGACACTTACCCTGTCCAGGTAGAGATCGGGTGGAGGCGTCACTCCTTAGCACCCGGTCAAAGGCAGTCTGAAGGAAGCAAGGCGGAGAAAAGCCTCCTTGCTTAGAAACAGTAGACATCGGTTGCAGGTAATTTGGTGCAGAGAAAAAAAAACAAAAAAACCGAGAGTCTCCGGACGGAGCGCCCGCGTGCACACTTAACATGCCAATGCAAATCATGAAATGAGAGGAAAGCAGGGTCGCGAAAAGCACCCAGCGGCAGCAGTGAGGTCTTCGGCCGGGGTGAGAAGCGGCATGCCCTACGGTCTCAAAGACGATCAAGGATAGGGGCGTCAAGCATCCGATCCCGGAGGGATCGGCCGAAAAGACTGACCCTATCACTGTGTCGCCATTAGAGCTCACATTGTGCCAGCCATAATGCGGGACACAGCCGGAAACAACCGCCGCCCCTCTCCAAAGGCTGGTTTCTTCCTGTGGTGCTCCGGATATCCAAAGAACTTGGGCCCGCCAGAAAACAGGGTGCCCCCGTCGGAGGCAGGCGAAGCACCCCCTACCCCCAACCACCTCTGGTGGCAGGCGAGAAGCACCCCCCAACCCCAATCGACTCCGCTGATGACGCAGTCGAGGCTGCTCCCAGTTGCACCCAGCCTGAGAATCGGCTAAATCCTCTGCAACGCCAACAACAGCAGAGCTCTGGGCCAGCCAGACCAATGGCCACTGCGGAGTCAAGCAGAAGCACCCACCTCCCCTCTCAATGCAGCCGTCGATGCCGGGGGCATAGGAAGTCGCCGCCACTCTGTGTCATCCAGTCTCCCTCTCTGCCGCCACGGCCCTCCACAGATGCGAGTGCGCCAGGTCATCGGGGTGAGCTCGCCGAGTCCGAGGAGGCCGGCTCAACACTGTGTCGTCCAGCAGCCACCACGTAGCCTCAGCCCCTCTAGGGCTCCGCGGGGGCGAGTGTTATCAGCCAGAAGAGGCGAGCTCCGTCGTGGTCGTCGAGGCCGACACAGTTGTCTCCTCTCAGAAGGCCGTCCCACAGCCACCTCGAAGCTGCAGCCCTCCGCAGTCGACAAGGAAGGACCAGGGGCGAGCTCATCGACTCCGACACAGCGGGCCTTCCAGCGGTCCCCAATACAGGTAAACGGCTCCAAGGTAGAAAATTGTAGTCATAGATATCCTTGCAGTATTCTTGTCTGTGGATGCGGGGTGGATGGCTGGGTTAGCGGGTGATATTCACTGATTTGGTGATCCCCAAACCCGGGAGCTCCAGTATTGAGCTCCTACCTACGAGAGTGATTAAACTTATGTTATAAAAGTCACAGATACACCTGTAAATGTTTAACTTAGTAGCCACACTGCTCTGTGTTTTGTTAAGCACACTTTTGTGTGTTTTAGCTTACTATGGTGTGACAATAGCAAAAACACAACACATAAAACAAAATTCACGCCGACCATGCAATATATGGGTAAGTTACTGGAATAAAACATTTAAACTGCTACACATTTCTTGTTGATTAACTTTGTTTCTGATACATTGCATAAAATCAAAATATTACCAAACAAAGTGAGATCGACCTCACACTTTACTTATTTACTTATTTGCTATCCTTTGACATATATTTTATTTGGAATATCCTATGCTTGCTAAGTGTGCTGTATGAGGGCGGGAGGCAGCAATTTCAAATGTACTGTAATGTAATTCAAATGCACTAAGTGCCCTGACAGATAGCTATGAAATGACCTTAGGATGTCCTCTGCCCACGTTGCTGTTCTTGCACAATGCTTACTACTTCCCAGCCCAACCACCACAAAAGGAGAGCTGTAGCACAGCAGGACTACTTTGTCTCTTTCTAGGTGTCGCTAAAGTTCACTTAACAGCTTCCTGTTATAGCTGAGATCTAATAGGCCACAAGTAAATGAATACAAATAAAAATCCTCCAGTTACTAAAAATAGCACTTTTGTTGAACTATGCTCACCACTTCATTCACTTTAAAAAATTGTTGTTCATATCCAGCATATACACTTTCTTCCAGTTTATGTGCTTAGATTTGTGACCATCACCATGAAGGACATGTGGATTTAAATCATTATGTAGCCTGTTTATGAACTGCCTCAAATCTGTTTTTATCCTTCTACATATGTGTTCTGCTGAACCACTGTTTGTTCTGAATCTCTAACCTTTTTTTAATATAGTTTGCACATGTCTGATGGCTCTCATTTCCCAGGTAATATTCATGTGGCAAAAGCATAGAGGCTAGCCATTTTGTGTATAGGGCCCTTGCTCGTGAAAGGCTCTCAACCCAACCCTGAACAGGTCTGGAATGGAAACCTAAATCGGCACTGGGAAAAATGTTCAAACCAGCCCCCAGCTGCAGGAGGCCATGACCATAACTGGGCCAGGTGACCTTACTGTCCTTGTCATAGCAGCACATCCAGCCCTGACAGCAGCCCTCTATCCTGCGGCTCACTGGGAAAATGCCAGAACTGCAGATTAAAAAGCAAACACAAATACTCTAGGACCCAGAAGTTTTCCCTAACAGGACCAACCAGACACTCAGCACAGGTTTGGCACACAGCAAATAGAAGCCTGGGTTGGGACCAGAAGCTTACACTTGCTACTCCTTTGTGGGATACGGAACAGTTAGGCACCCTGAGGACCTCGGAGGGATTTGACAAGTGGGATCTAATTGAGATCTCGAAGATCGGAGACCTGTGGAAGAAGGGGAGGTGGTAACATTCGCCTTTTTGCAGCAGGAATATGAGCTAGCAGACACTGAGTACTTTCTCTACCTGCAGGTGGGACATGCGCTCATGTCAAGTTTACCAAAGGGTGCCTCTCCCCCAGAATCCTCGCCATTGGAGGATAGGTTGCTTGATGGATATCTGCCTACAAAAGTAATCTCCCTGACTTACAAAAAGTTGATTAACAACACTTTAGATCCCCTCAGACTGATCAGGGAGCGATGGGAGAGAGACGGACTGGAACTCGATGATGAGGAGTGGCAGGAGGCTGTGGCCTCCCCGCGAGAGGTTGCGATCTCCTCCAGACTACGTCTGGTTCAGCTTAAGATCCTACACAGGGTGTATGTCTCCGGGTCTCGACTTGTCAGCATGGAAAAAGTGGATGAGGGAATGTGCAGAAGACAGTGTGGCCAAGTGGGTACATTTATGCACATAATATGGGAATGTTGGTATGTCCAGACTTATTGGCAGGGGATTCACGACTGTATGAAAGAGGTCCTTGGGTTAGACATTAGACCATAAGCTAAAAGATGCCTATTAAATGTCTGGGAACCCACAGACTTAAATCGCAAAGACAAAATATGGGTCACATTGGGTCTAATGGTGGCTAAAAGAAATATTGCCCAGCTGTGGGGTTCTGGGGTATCGCCTAAAATTGAAGCCTGGTAGGTGGATATGGACTGGTGTATGGCCAGGGAAAAAACTGTATACGTTGCACGTGGGTGCCCCAAGAAATGGACCTCTATATGTAACAAATGGAACGAATACCGGGGTAATATTTGTGTCCCACCAGTTATCCCCTCCTTTGAAGAACCTTCTACGCCATAACTGCTGGAATTTAACATGTATCATTTGTGTGACTCATTGTTAACAGTTTTAACTGCGTATTTAACTCTACATCACCCCTCCTATTTGTAAGCAGCAATGTCGATTCTCTCTGTTTAATAAAAAGAATAAAAAAAAAAAAAAAGCAAACACAACAAGATGATGACCAGAGCACTGAAACTTTTCAACAGCTCACCCCCAGTCACAGATCTGGGTTTAATTCATCATCGTTCTTTAGCTCACTTTGATACCCCAGTTTGGACCCAGCCATATGCAAATCAATCTTGAACATGCTCCTCATGGGAACAGTCCAGCCCGAACTGCCAAGCCAGGTCCTCCCTGGACCGAAAACAAGCATCCTGGTACCGGTTTCGGGGTTTTACCAGGCTAGCTTGAATCCTGTGGCACAGCGAGCAAGGAACCCATGTCTGGGCATAACCATGGCCACTTAGGGTGAACATAGCAAACACAAGAAGATGATGGATGAAGTGCTGAAACATTTCAACCACTCACCCCAGTCACAGATCTGGATTTAATCCATTGTTCTTTTGCTCACTATGCCCAGCCATATGCAGATTATTCAGTGCAGAACTGAGTCTAAGAGATGAATGGAGTAATCTGCTCTTCAGATTCTTTTGAAAGCAAACACTAACCAGGCATGCCTTTAACTTCACTGGTAACTCACTCTGTAAACAGTGACCAAAGAGCATCAAGTGATGAACCCAATTCTTATCCATGCATGTTCTAACTTCCTGAGAAGTATAGCTTTCAGTTCATCGAACAAGCACTTCAACTCACTAATGAAGTTCTCCTTTTGCCCCATCACTCAGGAGTTGAACCAGGACACCCTGGGCAATATTATCAAGAACGGGCGATAACATTATCGCCGCTTTAGCGGCAGGAAACTGCCGCTAAAGCGGCGATAAGGGGCTTGATAATATGCCCTATAGAATTCCAATAGAAGCCCAGGTTTGATATCCTTCACACCAGAACCTGGGCTTCTATTGGATTTCTATAGGGCATATTATCATGCCCCTTATCGCAGCTTTAACAGCAGTTTCCTGCCGCTAAAGCGGCGATAATGTTATCGCCCGTTCTTGATAATATTGCCCCCTAGGTTTTAACGACAAATTCGGACATAAAGAAGTAGGGGAAGATCTGCCTTAAATTGTAAAAACCCAAGTGAATGACATGAGAAACAAATATTAATGCACTGCACCTCATCCTGATCTGCTCACTGACCTAACACATCACAATTGTATTGCCAAGGTCTATGAAACGGCAAGAAAGTGCCATCACTTGTGACACCTAAAGTAAATAAAGACACATTCTCAGAGTAAGCCCTAAATCTGAGCCTGGAGGTCTACAACCTTGCATGGATGCAGGTATACCATTTTCAGTCATTTATAAAGCATTTCGAAGGGAACATGGCAGCTTTTAAGGTGTACCTCTGGAAAACGTTTTTGAATCCCATTTTGAACTTGGCAGCTGAGCTTTCCTGGTGTGCTGCTGGAAAACTTTTTGAATCCAATTTTAGCAGGAGAAATTATACATGTATAGTTTTGAATGAGAAATGACAATGAACAAATGCAAAAAAGTGCAAAATTTTTGATTGTTTTTTCTCCAGTGAAAAATAATTATTTAGCTATGGAGATATATCTAAGCCCACAACCAACAATGTTGTTGTAGTTTCCTCTAATTCAACCCCAGGAAGGAGATGTACTCTTGGAACTGACATGGGTAAAACTCTATTGTTTTCTAGGATGGTAATGGTGAGAAAATAGTTTATGAATACCCACACATTTGTATGTTAGATTCCAGGACATCAATAATCTGGAATGCCCATTCCCTATCCATAATAGAATATTTACTCAGACTAAAACCTCCATGCGAACAAATCCTCTTACAAGTGCAAAACTGACTTTGGTAAAATACAAAAGTGTTTTTTAGTAAAATAAGCTATTTCATATGAAATGTTTATGTGCAAATAGCTTTGTTGATCAGTCCATAATTTGTAATTGAGAAAGAAAAACGTATCTCCTGCCTGAACAATAAGTCACATGGCATACTTCTCTACCCATCCGCTTCCTTACTCTTACCAATTGAATGCTTGCATTCTAGGACCCATAATATACAGTTTTCTGATTCTCACTTGCAGTAACTTCACAAAATAACGCACGGATAGAACTTACTTGGTGCATGTAACTTTTCTAAAGCTTTCTTGGAAGTTATACGCAGTCCTTGGACTGAGCTCTAGGCAATAGATGGCATAAAGAGGGATTTTATGATTCCTGTGAGTCCCCCTTGAACGTAAGTTGCATCACATTCAATAAATACAAATAGCTTACAAAAGTAAAAAATTTAAAATATCCCTGGTAATTAATTAATTCATGTCCCCTAAAAGATTGCAGTCACCTTTCCTTTTATCAAGCTCTGCAAAGTCATCAGTTTGGCTATTAGTTACACTATAAATAATATATTTGTTTATTTATCGTTTTGTGATTTTGCTAGACCAGGCCATCCAATCAAAGCTTTACAGGAAAGTTTTCCAAATGGCAGATTTAAATGTCTGGCATGTGATGAACTTCATGTGTGTATGTATGTTTGTATATGGAATTTCTATAGCATGAAACTAGCCCAAAGGCAGCAGAGTGCTGTACATGGTCAAAGGCAAGCTCAAAATTGGCGAGTATTAGAAGAGAAAGCTGAGTTTTGGATGATTAATACATTGTGATATAATGTTCTTTAAAGAAGGTGAGTCTACAAAGTTTTCCTAAATTGGAGCAGCATTTGACGTTCCTGATGGATACGGGGTTGTTGTTCTATATGGAAAACCTTTTTCACTTCTTAGTCTGCAGTCTGAATGTGTCATGGCTGCGGGTGTGCCTAGAACCACCAGAGATGGTGAGCTTGCCTTCAAGATAAGCAGGGGTGCTGCTTGAGATGGCATCATCAGTGATGCACACCCTCATGAAGCACCCTCTTGAGTCTTGAAGCACCAATAATATGGGTAAGCCCGTGCAGGTATCAATTTTTCCAGGAGATTTTACAAAAGATTAAGCGATTATCACAACCATCACGTTTAGTAAATCGCCTGCAAAGAACACAACTATTCAATGCCCTTTTAGTGATTGTTCAGTTGGCCTGACATGTCGTAAAACATTATGGGGCCGATTCTGATGCAGGTTGGAAAAGCTTCCCGACCGAATCGGTTGGGAAATGGTGTCCGACCCACTCGGATCGGGAAAGTCCGACCGGCGGAGTAGGATGCATCCGGATGCTTCCAAATACGATTTGGTTGAACTCCCATTGACTTCAATGGGAACATTTGTTCCTAACCGCATCAGAATTGGGCCCTCGGTCGGGAAGCTTTTCCAACCCGCATCAGAATCGGGCCCTATGTCTTTTTACAGGAACTACATTTATTCTTCGCGCAATATCTGATCAAATTGACATTTGATCATTTTAAATAATGTTTTCAATTTGCTTGAATTTAAAATAAGTGATTTTAAAAAGCATGTAATCATCAGAGCCAGGTTCAGTGTCTTTTTAATACATTTAGTGCAAAAAATGCAATAACAACATTGTAGCACTTATTGCAGAAACAAACCCTTGACACATAGACAGTCATCGGTTTTTAGTCTGAAGGTAGCTTGACTACCTTTTAAATAGGCCACACATTACATAGACACATAAAACACAAAACCAAACCATTATGCTAATAGGGAATTCAAAATATGCTTAACAAATTCAATATGTGCAAACATGGGTACATTTTCTCTATAATCAGCCTCTTAGGATTTGGTGCTCTATTGATTTCTAGAACTGTAAAGCTCATACAATGCAGAAAAAAGGGCTGTATGCAGATGCGAGCCTTTGCTGCAACATTATTGGGCCTTTGTTGTATCTGATTCTCAGAGCCCTAGCCTCTCTGCCTGAGGCCACTGTTTTTTGCTACCATAGTAATTAAGTTAGTCTTATAGCAGTAGTTGAAGTTTGCTCATAATTTACTCACAAGGTGCCCAAGCGCAAAGATTATTACTTGGAATCTTTGTTAGAGCTATACATTTAACTCAGAATTGAGTCTTCCATTTTACAGGGTGCAAAAGGACCAGGATAGACAGATTAACACTCAGCCTCCCTGTCAAGAACTTCGGGTTGTAGCATTTGGGTTTTACGAAATTTGTAATGTATATGTTATATGTTTTGATGATTTATTCTGAGAAATGGGAAACTATGAAGAAGTTAGAGACACAAACGACAAGGGCCTTGATGTGCCCACATCTCCTGTATACACAGAATGAGTAAAACTCTTTGACAATTTAGGCCCATGATTCTAAAAAACAAAGATATTCTCATAAAAGTAGGATTATGCTTGGAGTAAATTTCAATTTTAGCATTCACAGAGGGTTCCAGGAGTACTACCAGGAAAAGAGTTACAGCTGCAGTGTCCCAAGAGTACCTATGGATTTTCTTGTTACTCCTATGCACATTTGTGGAAGTGTAAATGTATCAGTTGTACATTTTGAATATGCTTAAATGATGTGAACAGGTGCAATTGCTAACTTTTTTATCATTTGTTCTCCCATAGACAGCATCTTTTTTCCCGGTGGGTAAAGCCTTGCTCCTACACCCAGCCAATACTAGTGGTATTTCTTTCACATTAACACCCTGGAGAAGCATCTTCTACCAATTAGAGGAGTTCTCTGAGCATATCTAGTGTGAGAATACACCTGCTAAATGTTTTTGAATTCCCATTATCTTGTAAATGTGTGGTTGTTTAACAACTTAAGCAGGGAGACCCAGTCGTTGAATACTCACAATGCACCCGTGATACCAAATTTGTCAGCACACAAAACTGCACCATACTGGTCTGTAAATTCTAAGGTACAAGGTTAGCATGACAGTTGAAACTTGGAATGTATGAAACATGAACAAAGGAAGCAAGCACATGAAAAGGGATGAAATATATCGATTGCAAATTGACATTTTGTTCATTATTGAATTAAAGTGAACTGGAATTGGACAATCTCATGCAGAGGATCACACAGTTTATTATTCAGGTCTTGAAAAGTAGAGCAGAAATTATTGACAGAACATGCCAACAGTATGTTCGTCTAGTGATTGGAGATTGAAATACCAAGGTAGGCAATGAAAAAAAGGAACATAGATAGAGCACCAAACTTTTCTAAAAGAAATGGTGCAGGCGAACTACTTAACAGTTTCAGTGAGATCAATGACGTGAACATTGCTAATAAATTTTTCACAACTTTAGTGACACCTATATTCATTTATATCACCAGAAGGAGTGCACAGGAATCAAAACAATTACATTCTCTGTGCCAGAACATGGAAAAGCGTGATCTGTAACATACTATGAAAAAATCATGAATTGCTAAATTGTATAATTCATGTCAAGCTGAAGCAGAATAACAAGCCCATTTCGCTTGCAAGATATGAGCTGAGAAATATACCTGTAACATTTAAGGAAAATGTCAAAAATATTTTGAAATTGTACATTTGATTGATAGGTAGCCTGAAGAACTATGGTCAGAAATCAATGAAAACATTAAGGATAGATCTCAGGAAGGGTTATTGATGAAATAAACACAGAAGAAATCCGAGTCGTTATCAGAAGAAATTGCACGGAAAAGTACAGAAACTAAGATGACAAGACATCAGGGGCCAGATGTACGACCCTATTTTCCATGCGCAAACAGGTTTGCGACCCGTTTGCACATGCAAAATACAAATGGACCATGTACTAATTTTTTGCGACTCGCTAAATAGGATTAGCGACTCGCTATTAGGAAGGTCGTTCCAAGGGCATCCCTTCCTAATAGCGAGTCAGAGCCCTATGTAAGACTGTTTTGCAACCGCAATCGCGGTCGCAAAACAGTCGCAGTTTACCACCCTTCTCAGAAGGGTGGTAAAGCACTCGCAAACGTGAAGGGGTCCCCAGGGGACCCCTTCCCCTTTGTGAATGCAGGGGAAAATATTTTTTAGGGGCAGGCAGTGGTCACAGAGACCACTACCTGCCCTTAAACAAGCATTGGCATAGCCAATAGGTCTCGCCTTTGGGGCCTTATAAGTTTTTAGCCATGCAACAGTTGATGTTATTGCACCAAGGATATTGTGCTGCATAACTAAATACTTATAAGGTCACAAAAGCGAGACCTATTGGCTATGCCAATGCTTGTTGAACATAGCTCCTTTTCAGTACTAATGAAGTGCCCTTCAATTGGGAGAATCCATCACTAAACCAGACCCTAAAGACCAAACGGCGCCAAGGGGTGACTAGAAATGGTCCGCGTTCCTCTTTGTAAAATTTCCCTCAGGTTACATAGCATAGTTGGGTTTCAGTTTTGCTATTTTGACGGGTCCCTTTAGCGCATAAAATGCACAGTGATTCAGTCTGAAACATCTTTTAATCAAAAATATGTTTTTAGATCATACCTTTAAATGAAAATCTCCGAATTCAACAAGGTAAAAATCCAATATGTAGAGTCTGTACCCCTCTGGGTGATGTGAGCAAACAAGACAATGTTCCCTCCGGGAAAAAAAAACAAGCATTGGCATAGCCAATAGGTCTCACCTTTGGGACCTTATGTGTTTAGCCAGAACTTTTGGCTATGTTGTAGAGCATTGTGGCTGCTGTGCATTATGTTTAAAAGTAATAATAAAAAGTGTTAAGCATTTTTGTTACCTTTTTACAAACGAAGACGACATTATATACAACTGAAAAACCTGATTAAAAAAAGATTTTAACATAAAAAATGTCTTCTAGTTTTTTTGTACTTGCACTGCTGGCAACTTCTTCCTGCCTGTTCTCATGCTTGTTTGTTATAATTTTTTTTGTTATGGGGGAGCGGGACATAAATAACGGGGGAGTGGAGTTTGGAAAACAGTATTTTAATTAGAACAGCGGACGGACACTAGGGGAGAATCAACAGATGCAAGATTCCAAGGGCAGACTGAGGTGATGCTTAGGTGGTGCTCTGATGCAAAATGGTGGTGGTGAATGATGTTTGGTGCTCAGGTGGTGACACTATATGCTGTGGATTGGAGGTACGTTGTGGATTGTGGAGTTGAAATATGTTGTTTGGTGTGTAATTATGCAGTGTGTATTGGAAATGTATGGAGTTGAATTGTGTGGCCTGGAACTGTGGTGTTGAGTGAAATTATGCTTAGTGAAATTGTGTCATGGTGTGGAGTGCATTTATGTTGATTGGTGGTATGTGGTATAGAGTGCATTTATGTGGAGTGTATTTATGTTGCATTGAGTAGAGTGCAATTATGTGGCGTGTAATTATCTGGCCCTGAGTGGTATTATGTGGAGTGTATTTATGTTGCATTGAGTAGAGAGTAATTATGTGGCGTGTAATTATGTGGTACTGAGTAGTATGTGGAGTGTATTTATGTTGCATTGAGTAGAGTGTAATTATGTGGCATCTAATTATGTGCCACAGTGGTATTATGTGGAGTGTATTTATGATGCATTGAATAGAGTGTAATTATGTGACGTGTAATTATGTGGTACTGAGTGGTATTATGTTGAGTCTATTTATGTTGCATTGAGTAGAGTGTAAATATGTGCCATGTAATTATGTGGCACTGAGTGGTATTATATGGAGTGTATTTAAGTTGCATTGAGTAGAGTGTAATTATGTGGTGTGTAATTATATGGCACTGAGTGGTATTATGTGGAGTGTATTTATGTTGCATTGAGTAGAGTGTAATTATGTGGCGTGTAATTATGTGGCACTGAGTGGTATTATTTGGAGTGTATGTTGCATTGAGTGCAGTGTAATTATGTAGCATATCATTATGTGGCACTGAGTGGTATTGTGTGGAGTGTATGTTGGTCACACAACCAGGATCACTAGCTCCAGCACGCTACAATCAGACAAAGCCAACACAGCAATATCATACCCAAAGGTAACCAAGTATCAAGCCTCTTCAAAACTTCAGAACATCTCTCTGGACCTTGGACAGAACACCAAAGCATGGCCACACTACAACTCAATCTGTATGGAAGCTCCGGCTTTTAACAAAGCAATCAAGTCCGCCATGCTCACAAAAAATGGAACAAGGCAACCAGGTGCTCAAGCTCTAGCGTGCATCTTATTGGACAAGGCAACCAGGTATAAAGAGCTTTGGTGAGCAGCTCAAACGACAAGGCAACGAGGTACTCAAGCTCAGGTGTGCATCTTTTAGGACAAGGCATCCAGGCACTCAAGCTCTGGCGTGTGTCTTATAGGGCAAAGTAACCAGGCGCTCAAGCTTTGGTGTGCATCTTATAGGACAAAGCAACCAGGTGCTCAAGCTCCGGCGTGCATTTTATAGGACAAAGCAACCAGGCACTCAAGCTCCAGCGTGCATCTTTTAGGACAAGGCAGCCAGGCACTCAAGCTCTGGCGTATGTCTTGTAGGACAAAATACCAGGCGCTCAAGCTTCGGTGTGCATCTTATAGGACAAGGCAACCAGGCGCTAAAGCTCCAGTGAGCATCTTACAAGAAAAAGCAACCAGATGTACAAGCTGGAATACAATTAATTTGCTTTTGGTAGGGGAAAAAGTGTTGTTTTTTTTCTTCAAATAAGGAAGTAGCAGCGTAGACTTCATTCCCTCAAGTGCAAAGTATGCAGTTAAAACACACGAGGTGCAGCAGAGGCTGGTGTTAAAGTACCCCTTCAGAAACGGGATCTTAGATATATCCCACTGCATAACTTCCAAGCGAATTATGTATTAAGGTCTTGTGTAGGGAGACGGGTAACTAAGCGCAGCTGCATTCGCCACTATATTTTACTGGGCAGAACTAATCCGGAGAGCTGTCTTGTTCTAGGGGGTCAGATGTCTGCATTGTGTCAAATTCGGAGGCCAAGGTTCCAGAAGGCTAAAGGCGCATTGTAGACAGTCCTGAGAAGCAGTAAAACATTAATATGTTTACAACGCAGAAACTCGGGGGCGGATGGACAGAGGCACTGGCAAATCTAAAAGTAATAGCAGTTGGAGAATGGCTTTATTTTCCAGCGGGCGATTAGTCCTAAATTCAGAGGCCCTGGTAGGCAAATGATGTGTTGCCCTCCCAGTCCCAACACAAGTGTTGAAGATACAAACGCGGAATTCCATTAAGAACTGGGATGTGTTTGGGAACAGCAACAGTGGGAAAGCAAGTGTAAAGGCGGACGCCATGCCTTGTGATGTGCTGAAAATGACCATCTAGTGAGCTGTGATGAAACGTGAACACTGGTCGGGCTGCTAGTTCTAATCCAGGGATATGGTTCAAATCCTTCATTTACATCAAATAATTAAAAACAAGCGTAGATGTATTTTGTATTTCCATCTTCTTTCATTTCTCTCTTTTTCGTTTCAGTAAACAGGCATAACACCGACCACAGGCCCTACTGTGTCACGCAGCTCACCACCGGTCACCGGCTGGTCCCGCCTTGAATCCGATTTGCCTGATGCAGTTTCCATCCCACTGAAGCTGAGTGTTGTGCCAAATCTAACTGGAAACAACGAAGCTTGGAGAGCGGCAGTAATATCACTAGGCACACAGCGGACACAAGTGGCGAGAGTTTCAGCAAAGGATTTAGTACATCACAGGACAACAACCCGAGACTGTGGCTAATAAAAGATCTCAATGGTAGCCCCGTGCTGATGCTCGGCTCTGTGTGACCTTATGCAAGTCACGTCGGCCCAGATCGCCGAGTCCCCCCTCTCTAGAGCCGGGGGTGCTGCAGTTCACCAGGGGTCGCAGCAGTTGAGTGTCGCTGTCCACGTACTTGGGAAACAAGTGCCGTTTAACGAAAAAAGCAATGAACACGCCCAGGGAGATAGGATTTATACGACTACCTCCTGCCACTTCGCTCCACGTGGCCTCCCAAAACTAGCCGTCATCGCACAGATCCTTCCTTTATAAGCAGATTATTAGAAATCCATAGCGTTCTTATGAAGACGTTGGCAGGCACTATCAAAATAAAATACAACAACGAACAATCGGTTTGGCACAGCGGTGAGCAGACATTGAGCAGGGCGCCTCGCACCTTCGCCCTGAAGAGGGTTCTACCACCAAGAAGACCAGAATTATTCATCGTTGCCCTCATTTTCCCCACTGCCCTCAAAAACAGCGGGGTGCCCAGTCGGGCACTGGAAGATTTCCTCTGGCAATTAGCCAACTGACCTTTAAACAACCCTTTAACTGTGATGCAAGCCCTACCCATGCAGACATGGTTTCGTCTGGGCATCATTGGCGCCACCTGCTGGACTCTGTCCTCCATTTTTTGATGGAACCCGGAGTCTCATCGTACACACATCTGCAACCACCTCTCCCACTCATGTTTCATTACTTGCTGCCGCATGTGGACAGTCAAACCACCTCCAGGCAGGTTCCAGGGACTGAGGTACTGAGGACCCGCACCACTTTGTTGGTACTGGGGAAGTGGGGGTCATCGCTCCGGGGTCCTGCCAACTCATCTTCGACTACACCCTGGCGCTGGACTCCGCTGTACCCTGGCACAGCCACATTGTGTGCTGCCACGGACACCCTGTCACAAAACCATCTTATGCCGCAACGCAGCACAGATTCAGGGCCCCCCAAACTCACTGGCGGGTCACACAACAAACCAACAAACACTACAGGCCCATTCCTCTGCTTCTGGCCCTGGTCTGAGGCTTCCTTGTGGCCAGATCGCTTAAGAAGTCACTCTCCAACATCAGGAGGATGCGGCGCCGTTGGAGAAACAAGCAGCCTTTGTACACGCAGCACAGCGTGGCACTGACCCGTGCCGGATCAGAGAGGAGCGGGGGCGAGCGAGCGCAGCAGCGTGCTGAGCTGACCACACGCTCCTGCATCGTGCCTGAAACGTGCGGGTAACCGCATGGAAAAGGCCATTGTGCACGAGCGTGTGGTCAGCTTTCAAAAGCCCCTTACATAAAGTCTCGCAGTGCAGCGCTTGCGCGCTACTCGAGACTCGACCTAAAAATGAAACGAAAACGTTTCATTTTTCTTTTTTTAAATGCATCCCGTTTTCCTTTAAGAAAAACGGGCTGCATTTAAAAAAAAAAGAACTGCTTTATTTAAAAGCAGTCCCAGACATGGAGGTCTGCTGAGCCCAGCAGGCCACCACCCCTGGGAGGGCCAGACATTCCCAATGGGGGCGCAAATTACGAGTGACTCATGAATATTGATGAGGCATGCAATTTGCTACCCCATTGGGAATCGCAAACAGTGTCTCAGACACTGTTGTACATGGCAATTTGCGACTTGCAATCGAGTGCAATTTGCGAGTCGCAAATTGTCATGGTCGTGCATCTGGCCCCAGATGCCTATGAAAAAATTGAAGGTTGAATTTCGGACTGCAGCTAGAAAGTCGAATATTGCAGCAATGTTGGCAAGGATATTGAAGATGTAAGCAAATATGGAAAATCAAGGAGTGTTTTTGAAAAGATTAATGAAACCAAAGAGGAGTTCCAACTGTAAATTTATATGCTGAAAGAAAACAATGGGCAGATAGTAGCAGCTGCTACAAAGATTAAATAGAGGGTGAAAGTATACACTGAAGCCCTCCACAACAGGGATATCAACATCTGAGATAGCATATAGGAAATTAGCTTCACACAAGAACGTTTAATAATTAAAAAAGTCAAATCAGCTCTATGGTCACAGCTATTAGGGATAGCTGTAAGAGTTGATAGCATTGCAATAAAAGTACTGCAAACCACAGAAGACATTTCATTCATTTAGCTTACCAAAGTGGTCCAACACATTTGGAAAACAACAAAATGGCCACAACACAGTGGAAGGGATATGTTTACATTCCAATACCAAAGAAAGAAGACCACACAGACTGTGCACACTACCATACAATTTAGCTAATTTCACATGCAAACAAGAAAATGCTCAGGATAACTAAATGCCAATAAGAGTCTTATGTGCTCTTACTTGAAAAATAATTACCAGATATCCAAGCTGGGTTTAGGAAAGACTGGAGAACATGAGCCATTATTGCTGACAACCACTGTATAATTGAAAAAGCCAAGGAATATAAAAAAGAAATCAGCATGTGCTTTATTGACTACATCAAGGCATTAGATTGTGTAGACATTGTTAAATTGTGGACAATTCTTAGGAGATGGGAATTCCAGAGCATCTCATTATTCTCATGCCCAACTAAAACACTGACAAGAATTCACAGTTAAGACAGAAAAAGGGTGAAGCCGACTGGTTACAAAATGAAAAAGGCGTTAGACAAGTCTGAATTCTTTCACCCACGTGACGGACAGCTTCTGTCTTCTGTTATCAACCATAAATAATAAATGTTCCAGCAATAAAGACATATACCACAGATTAGCAGTGGACAAAGTTCTGATGAAAGACTTTTTTGAAAGATTTCAAATGCACCAACGTAGCTACAAGAGCAACGGTGAGAACTGTGCTTGCAATGTTATTTCCTGTGAGACTGTAAGGAATCAAGAGCTGTAAAACAAAGGAGCAGGACAAGAAGAGCATAGGTGTCTTTGAACTGTGGTGTTGGAGAAGACTTTTAAGAATACTATTGACAGTCATTAAACCAAGACGTAGTCTTGACCACATCAAGACAGAACTTTCACTTCATAGCTTGGTTTTTCATTCTGTGTAATATATAATTCTGTACATTTATATTTTATTCAATAAAGCTTTGTTAACTCAAAAAAAGAATTGATCCGAAGACAGAACTTTCAATCAAAGCACATATGATTTATGCTATCACTATTTGGGAACATAATGCGAAGACTGAATTCCTTGGAGATGTGTGATGCCCGGAAAAGTCAAAGGATAAAAAGGATGAGGACGACTAGCAGCAAGGTGTACGGACTCAGCCACGATAGCACTGAACATGCCATTGAAAATCTGAAGATCAAATAGAACAAGGACAGTCTGTAGACAGCCTCTCTAAATGGTGGCTAGGAATCATCATTAACTGTATGATACCTTAGAAGACAGTAACCAACTAATGAAAGTATGTCCTCTGCACATATTTTATTTGTTTTTTTAACAGTTTTATGTGGTTTTGTAATGTTATTTTTATATTCTCTACTTTTATTATCCTGCGCTTTTTACATATTGTGACTTTTATGCATAACGGTATAAGTGGCTACAATAAAGATAAAGCCAAACACATTTTGAAAAAGTTGTCCCTCCAGAAAGCAAGGTAGGATGATATGAATCAAAATAAAGCAAAGAGATGACTCAAGTGTTTTAAGCAGTATACACTGACATAAGCCTAAACTAAGCCCTGATTAGTATTTGACACTGCCTGTGATGGACTTTTTAAGTGATAACCAGGGCCGGACAGGCTTTTTATTCCACTGGGCGTTTACCTCGTGGGCTGGATCCCTTAAAGGCCGGTTTTGAGAGTCGAGGGCAGGTCTTAGTGCCTCCCTTTCCCTGAGATTAATTGCAGCAGGCTGGGGAGACTTCAAGGGAGAGAGAGAGGGAGGGGTAAGGCTAAAAGAAAGCGTTGGAGAGAGTGAAGAGTTATAGGAGAGAGAATGGATGGACGGATGGATGGATGGATGGATGGATGGAAGGAAGAGCGAGATTGCATGAGGAGGTGAAGGACAGCGGGGCTGGTTTGAGCATTTTTGCCATGGCTACATTTGGTTCCTAATCCAGCTCAAGTGATAACCGTGTTCATATAACTTTGAATACCCTGGCCTTGTTTTAAAAGTCTTTTCCTGCTGTGCCCATACCTTCCAAACATTCCTGAAAAGGGTACTTCAAAAGGTAGATATATATATTATTGCCCTATTTATGAATTTTGTACTATGGAAAGATGAATTGGGGTTTTTCCAGGTGTGTGTATCTGTAGACGTATTAGTGTAGTAAACAAAAGTGTTAATAATATTAACAATACTATTAGGCCAATTACTTTTTAATTTCTTTAGTTTTCTATGCTTTGAATGATTGATTGAAAAATGTATATAGCGCAGTAGAGACTTCAAGAAAGAAGTGTCTTGGCTTTCGTAAAAAGAGTAGGAGTAGAATCATTCTAGTACTAGATGGTATTTGAAAACAGAAAGGTTTTAAGCTGTTTCCGGAAAATACTCCAATTAGGATGAGCACACAGGAAAGGTGAAGACATGTTCTAGACTTTGGCAGTCACCACAGTCATCACAGCCAGGGAGTGTCTGCCTAGTTTTGTTTCCCTGAACTTGAGGTCATTTACCAAACAAGCATGCTGGGATCTAAGTGCCCACTGAGGCTGATACCAAATGAACAACAAAGCCTCATAGCTTTTGTGACCAAAGTTGCAAAGTGTTTTATGGCACCAGCACAGTGCTTTGACACAGCATGTTTCGACAAATGGGAATCAGTGCAGTTTAGTGAGGTCTTTTAGAGATGGGTGACAAATTCTTTAAACCCAAGACCGGCATCGCTGCAAAGTTTTGAAGCAGCATTGCTCTGTGTAGAAAGAATTTAGGCAGTGCTTAATTTGTAAAAGAATGAGTGCCAATGCCCAGTGCTCTGATGAGAAGACCGCAGATGGTGCTGTTAAAGGTTGACATGCCGAATACCAATGCTGCGTAGTCTATAATCTACCTGATGCCTCTTTAATCCACTACCAGCCACTCCCTGCCCCTTTATCTCACTCTTGCAGGTCATTGGTTTCTCACTTTCTGACAGTTTTTTCAGTTTTTCTCTTCTTCCTTCGTTCCACTTTGTGTGTTTTTTTCCTCTCTTGCACTCAGTAAATGTCTGATTTAGAAGAATAAGTACCAGTCCCCAAAAATTAAGCACAGAATTTAGATAATCCCACAAACAAAACATTACAATAGTCCATCCCGGACAAAATAAAAACTTATAACAGGTCTTTCCTTGAAGAGGAAATTATAAAAGTAAGTTTTTTTGAATAATAGTCAGCAGGTGAAAACCTGCTGAACAAATGTTCTTCATGTTTTCCACAAAAGACAGGTCTGCATCCACTATGACAACTATTTCGGGTTTATCGCTGTTAAGCACTAATGAGTTTGAACTCATCCAATCTGAAACCTCATGTGGACATTTCCTGAGATTTCAAGTCACATAACTTGGGATGTCGTCTAGTCTAACAATATGTTGTATGATATTAGCATAAATATGGAATGGAATGTTAAAAGACTAAGGGGCCGATTCTGATTCGGGCCGGAAATCTCTCCGACCAACCGGACCCGGAGAGATTTCCTACCGAATCGGACCCTAGCAGTCCGACCGAATGAATACGATGCGCACGTATGCTATCGGACTCGATTCGGTCGGACTCCCATTGAAGTCAATGGGAGCCAGTCGTACGACGCGTACACGGGCTCCCATTGACTCAATGGGCACGACGCGAACAAGGGCGCCCCCTACAGCGTGTTCGCGTTGATGCGGGTCGCACCGTACATGCACATGTAGGGGGGACCCATGTATCCCCCCAGTGTGCGACTCGCACGCCTACGCCTCCAGGGGGGTCCGACAGGGACCCCCTAAGTGCGGCTCCGACAGCTCCTTGGAGCCGGGCTGCGCGAGTCGGTCGGAGCGGTCGAGGTGCGCATCGTACTTACCCAGCCGGGAAACGTCTCCATTGCGAGGTGCGCGTCGTCCCCGTGCGAGTCGGTCGGAGCGGTCGGGTCCTGCGAACGAGTCGGTCGGAGATTTCGTGAGCGCACGCATCGTACTCGCTCGCCCGGACGCACGTACGATTCGGTCGGGAAAGAGGGCTCCGAATCGGATCCGGTAAAGCCGAATCCGATTCGGAGCCCTACCGGCCGAGATCGGAATCGGCCCCTAAATCAGGCAAACCATAGGTGCCACACAGAGTGAAGAGTGGGATTCAAAGTCAAGCCTTGTGGAACCCCCGTAGAAATGGATTTAGGGGCTGATCTAAAGTTGGATAGGGCAACAATTTGCATCTGCTGTGCAAAAAGATGAAAACCACACATGGACTTTGTCACCTAGCGCGTTAGTCACCAGCCTCTTGAGCAGGATGGAGTGGGGCATGGTGTCAAAGGCCGCTGACAAGTCAAACACAATCAAGGCTGCCACTGATTTTCCATCAATGATAACTCTGATTTCCTCTGTAGCTGTCCTGCATAGCTTTGGCCTGGACAGTTCAAGCAGAGAGACTCTTGTGGAAGCCTGATTGTTGCGTGCTGATGAGACCCTAAATGTTAGCTGATTAGTAACAACAGTTTCCGTTAAGTTGGCAACACAGGGAGGTGAGAGATGGGCCATAAATTAGCCATGACCTTGGAATCGAGTAAAGTTTTTTTTAATAAAGATGTGACTATAGCACCCTTCCTTTTTTATGCATAGTATCCAACATCAGGGAAGAGTTGCACAGGGCACTAAGCCAAGGTAAGATGGTGGAGCTGAACATCTTTAGTTGATGTACAGAAAAAATATTCAAAGGGGGAGAGTGGTAGTAGCACCAATATTTAAATTCTGAACTTCTGTAACTATAAATTGTTATAAATGCAACCACATCAATGCCAGCACTAATGGACTTCATTGATCCCAGTCATGCACATAGGTTTTTGGAATGAGGGTTCCTGATTGCATGAGAAATCGCTTGGGGAATTGTCCAAGTCAACTCAGTTTGGGACTTTGTCAATTTTTTGAAGGAAAAGTTGAAATTGGATCAGCTAGACTGGAAGAGCACATAAATTGAACAGTGCTGTGCTCAAAGAAGAGCCATGTGGCAAGCCATATGAAAGAGTGTGAGATATAGATCAGAAAATGGCAAGTTGGGCAGCTTGTGTTCTTGATGTAATGAAAGATATAAGCCAGGTCAGTGCTTTGCTTTATATACAAACTAAATGTAATTGAAATAGAAGAGTACAATGCAACATTGTGACAAAGGCAGTCCTAAGATCTAACACAATTACAGTTGCTCTGTCTCCCTTGTTTAGTGTTGCTCAAAGTATTTGAGAGACCTAAAATAATGCAAACTCAGTTCTATGTAAGGGTCGAAACCCAATTGAGAAGGATCAAGTATTATGGTAGATACTATGTATTAAGACAGTTGTCTATTGACCCTTTTTGTTAAACCGTTGAAGAAAGGAGCATTAGTGAAATGGGATGAGAATTGTTCAAAAGTGTTGGGTCTGCTGCAACCTTTTCCGAAAGCGGGATTAGCAGAGCATGCTTCCAACTCTTAGGTTGACTACTGCTGAAGATAGGGACAGGTTATAAATCTGTAAGAGGGCCATAGTCATTTCTTTAGAAAATAAATGTGCTATATAAGGAGTGCAAGGATCTAAAAGTAACCCAAATATTTTTGGAGGTGGATTTCTGTCGAAAACGGTGAGCGGTGGGTGAAAGAATCAGGGCTATTTTGGATTCTAGAATGAAGATAGACATATACAGGTGCAATGGATGATTTAGAGAAGTTAGGTGTAAGTTTTACTATCTCGTCTTCAAAAAAACAGGGAATGTTCATCAAAAAAAGATTTGTGAGGCAGTGAAAGTAGCAGTAAAATGTAGGGGATTGGGTAGATTTTTTTACTGGCAATTTACGGCCTATTTAGGAAACTTCATAACTGAATTATTCAAAGTATCCTTTGACTGAGAACTGTGGCCATGATATAAGGTGAGTGAATTATGCCAAAGCATCGGGCTACAGTTTTATAAGAACCACAGATACTTTTTTTATTCCCATATTACGAACAGCTTCATCAGTTCCCTCACTGTTACCGACCCACCAGCATTCAAATTGGAAAAATCACCTTTTCACCTAGAAGTCAAGCATTACATAGTATAACTCGAATCCTAACCATATATGTCCCCTTCAGGCTGCCACATTTTGTGCTACAAGCTACCACATATTGTACCTAGATAGATCTATGCAATATTGCATTATTTGTCTGTAAAATGTGCTCCTAGTTGGCTGTCAACTGGTATCTTTGCTAGGGGGTAAACATCAACAATATATAGATAAATACTTTAACCTCTTTGAACAGCATTAGCAATTGTTGCCCTTACATCAAGCCATAACAGAAGTTTGACTTGCTGGTTAATTCCAGAAAGTAAGTGTGTTTATCAGAGGGTTTTGTGAGTAGTGGTAAAACGGCCTTTTTTAGGTCTTTAGGCTGTAGTCATATTACTGGCATTATTTGGTGGTACTACTGGGGGTGGTGGTGATGGTGATAAATAATTACATCTGTCTCTTTTCTTTCTTCCATGGTTCATGGGCACTTAGTTACGTTTGTTACATTAGGTAACACTTTTGTTTAAGCATTTGGAGCCCTATTTATCAAGGGGGTTGCATCGCTTTTGCACCACACAATGTGGTGCATTCATGACGGAACCCCAAAATGCAATTGATCAAGCCACACAAGGCCAATTTGCGTTGCCATGACTGACTTGATAAATCAGGAGTAACGCAGCACAAATAACTGCATTGCTTTACTCTTCCCCAGGGAGGTGTTACATGGGAGTTGCGTGGGTGCTCCCACACAACTCCCATGGATTTTGTGGCATTCCCAGATTTACCATCTCTGGTAGACCTGGGAAAATGCTAAAAAGCAACACCTTCCTAGGGAGGCGTAGCGAGGAGAAATATCTTTATTTCTCCTCAGTACTTCCTCCTTCTATGCGTGCTGCATTCTGCAACACTCATTGATAGCGGAAAATGCTCCAGGGGATTGTTTTTGTGCAATCCTGCATGCAATGGAGGCACCCTTGCACCATGGTGCCTGCATTGGTGCTAGGCAGCCCATTGTGCTGGGAAAAGGACAGGAATGCACCGCATTGTGATAAATATGGTGCATTCCTGTCCTTTCCTCGTAACACAGCGCAGTGCAGCAAGGTGATTTGCCGTGCTGCATACTTTTTCATAGATACGTCCCTTAGGAGTGTGAGAAGGTAAACATTTCCTAAAAATTAATCACTACTAATGAACAATCTGCCTTGGGCTTCAAACATGACAAGCAGACATTTGGTGCTAAAAACATGAAAACACAACACTTTGATAATCAAAGTCCTTTAACCAGACGATTTCCCTTTAATCAATCATGTTCTTTAGAATGCTAAATTAAACCAAATGAGGAGGAACTAGGGCCTACAAAAGGTCCAGCATACGTGCCCCAGCTAATAACTTTATCGAAAAGAGGTATGCAGTTCCTATGAAAAGATGAAGGTTTACCAGGAGGAAATGGGGAGGAGTGCTCCTTTTAGGAGCAAGGGTCCTCACACACCCCAATGGGTGTCATGCTTCATCATCGAGAATCTCCTCATTGGGTTGGCGCTGCAATGCCCAATGGGCCCCGCAGTTGTTCTTTTCTTTTTGCCTATGTGGAGCGTGGTGTGTGATGGAAAAGGTGTATGAATGGCGTGAGTAGATTGGAGGAAATGTGCAGTAAAACAACTATAGGAGCCCAAATGACCAATTTAATCGCTGGGTTCCTGTGTTACGATTAAAAACATAGAATCAGGCGAGAGATGGATATAATGATCCACTCTAGCACGTAATAGGTAAGGAAATAATAGGTCAACATGTTTCATGCCTCTTATTGTCTAAGCGATCATGGCATTTCTTCAGGACCAGTTATCCTTATCTACTCAAATAAGGGTTGTCAGTGCAAGTGTCTAGTACCATACTCTAGAATAGTCATACAGATATATAGTATACCTTCTGGGAAAAATCTATCAAAAAAGAAAGAAGGGAAAAACAGAATAACAGAACATTAAAATACACTATCATCATGCTCTGTCGTGAGCAAAGATAAGCAGGTCTTCAACCCCATCAGTGCATAATGGGTAAAGTTCCCTGCTAGAGTTAAAACCACAACAGGAGCAGCTAAACGCACACATGCAAGTCAATGTCACCATTGTGACATAATCAGTGTGGGGAGTTTGCCCCAGTGATTCACACACACAAACGTGTTGGCCAGTCACACATCACCTGTAGTGTATGCCCTGCTGATAGAGAGCCATATGGTGCAGGCAAAAAGCCTTATGATCCCTCATGCAAGACTTACCCAATTACAAGTATAATGAGGACCCAATCGAGTGGGCCAGAACGGACCCTCACTGTCATACCAATAATCCTATAGAGAAGGGTTGAAAATGGAAAGGAGGTTAGTAAGACATGACTTCAATAGTCCAAGTTTGTACAGGGCAGCGGGTGAGTGGCCATACTAGAAGGAGGAGTAATGAGTTACTCACGGTTGTCGGTGATCGAGTCTAGCAGTCGACCTAATCTGCTTTCTGCCGATGCAGAAGTGTTGTCTCTGCGGCGTGCAAGTATTACAATGGAACCGTGACGTATGAGTATTTCTGGGTTCATATGTAGGCGTGCTGTGTAAAGACTATAGCGGGTGAATGTTGAAACATGCACAACAATAATTTATAGTTGGTCCTTAATGTGACTAGTTTAGGTTCTGTATTAGCTATAGAATGTGTTTTTTAACCTTACAATAATTATTAAAGATGTGTGCAGCATTAACACACAATTTGTATTAAATTAACATGACATTTAAAAGTGCACAAAACAGTGCAGCTAACTAGAATTAATGGTTTGCAGAAATGCAGCTTGCTCGAAGAGCTGACTTTATCTTGACCTTCAAGATAACAATAGAATGCGTCTTTCGTTTGTGAAATAAAGACACTTCGCATAAATTACAGCATATAACCTTGGATTCTTCACTGATATCGTATTTGTTCCTGGTAAAATGTTATCATTTAAACAGAGCCCCATTGATAACTGACTTAAAGTTTGTTTATTTTGCCATAGTGAACAGAAAACACATGTATTGCAAAACGCATTATGTTTCTAATGATTTCCTGCTTAAATAAAGTTTTCCTTGCAGCTTACAGCTTACAGACCATGTGTTTAGTTAAAATAAACAGTTGCTTTCTTAGAAGGTTAGGAAATGAAGTCATTTTAAATAAGATTCAAACTGTGCCGTGGTGTAGATTTATTTGTTGCCACAAAGAAGATAGCCAGCTTGCATGATGGATGACGTGGGAGAATTGCTGGATTTCTATTGGATGAAGACAAGACCATTTGCATCTTTGAATTACTACCTTTTTAAATGGGCTCCTAGTTTAGGAGCTTGAGATTCATTTTAGGAGAGCTCAGATTCAGCTGGAGATGACAGGAGAGCAGAGTCAAGAGAGGGGAGGCAGATCAGCTGGGACGAGGGCAGATCAGACAGAGCTGGAGAGATTTAGTGCAAGAGGAGACGGGAGACAGATCAGCTGAGATTCAGAGCAGAAACGACAGGCTGTGTTCTTTTGACATATATTAAAACCCAAGCTTTATGGTTTTACTAATTGGCTTTGCCAAGGCTTATTTTTTCCACGCTTTATTTCTCTTTATGGAAAATTCTGCAATTATTAATTATTGATTTTTAGGTTCATGCTAATCTCACTCTTGCCTTTATTTTTGAGCTCTTCATGGGTTCTAACTGACATAATTTGCGCCCCATTTCTTAGAATAGGGATTCTTTCCGTTATGTAATGCGCTGTATGCACATTATAATATGATCTGCACTAACTATATTCTTCTATTATCAATTCTGTAACCTAATTGATATTTGACTAATGAATAAAGAATCAGAAAAACCTAAACTTTAATTAGAAAATAAAACCTTTTAAAACTACTCAAACGCATCATTGACTTAACATTAAAATTTGACAGTTGATGACATGCATGACCTGTACATTCTGTTTTAGCTCCATTCAGAAAATGGTGGCCAAGGTCCATTCAACCTGTCAAGCGCCCAGGATTTCGAGGGTCCAAGCTGTAAGTTTAGGGTGATTGATTTAAGATCCGATTTTTCCTATTTTTTGGGCGCTAGCAGTTTCTTTCATTCTCCTCACTGCCCACTACCTCACTCATGTTCTTTCTGTTCTACCCTAGAAGAAAAGCCATTTTATGCACTTCCAAGCACATATTCCACATTATCTTTTTCCAAATTTTGTGATGGTTGTGAAGTTATTGATCATCACAAAAGGGTGCACATGACTGAGAAATTATTGAGATCTATATGCTATGTCACACATCTTCATCTAGTCCAAGTAGACCTACTGCTGCTGTTAATACATAATCATTGCGAGCTAGGGCTATTTTTCCCCCTCCTTTTCTGGTCACTGTCAGTGCCCATTGACTCTTGTAAATCCCAAACTCTCTCTTCTCATCATCTCAGCTTCCTTAATTTTCTCTACTGATTTCTCATAGCTCACAGACCAAAAATTCTAATATTTTGTTTGATATCGCACCCAGCACTTGTTGGGTATAGTGACAGTGGCCTCTTTCTTAATTATTTGACAGCAGTCGTAAAAAGCTCATGCTGAAGCTCCTCTCACTCCCTTCCTTCACTTGATTGAGAGAGGTGGAATTGCTACCTCTAGGTTTATTTTATTATCATCATCATCACTACATTCTTTAGCAACAGCCATAAGCTATCATGCAGAAGCTGTATGCTCTCCCCACCTTCGTCACATTTTAGCCGAAGTACACAGATATGCCCCCCTCAATCCCAGACAGCCTTTCAGAGTTAAGACAGCCGGTCGATGTGGGGGTCCCCTTACACCACAGGGGATGCAGAGACCTCGGCCATGCCACTAACTCCAAGGTCTATACCGTGAAGGGCTTATCTGGTTCAGCGCAAAGCTGAGGTCCTGTTTTATGTGCTTGCAGGTCATAAAGTGAAATCATGTAACCTGATATTTCTCTGGATTAGTGCTTCATTTTCAGAGAGTACAGCTCAAAAACAGTGAACACGGTTTGCCTCCTTCTGATTTAAAATCGGCGTTCAGGTTCTGCGCTGTGCTATAAAAACAATCATGATAGAGCACCAAGGGTTCATTCTGGCTTAACAAACAAAATCCTGCAATATATGCCAAAAATGTTGTAGTCATTTTCGTCAAACTCAGCTTATCCTTTTACAGGTGTGAAAGACAGCAATCACTGTAGGGTCCTATGCTCCCTGTGAATATCCCCCAAATAACTACTTATCATGACTAATGCATTTGCAAATAACTCGTAAACATGGCTCATTGGGGAAGTGGATGAGAAAAATAGACTTTACCTCATTGTTGAATTCCAGAAAAATGTGTTAGCTATATGATTAGTTTCCTGATTTACCATGTTCCCTCGGTTATAATACTCAGTGGCGGCTCCTCCACTAAGGCGGAGGAGTGTCGCCCCACTGCTGCAAAGCAGTGAAAGAAAGAGCAAACACAATGATAATAACTCGAGGTTATTATCATTGTATTTGTTGCTGCTCTGTTCTCAGAGCAGGGGAGGAGTGGTTTAGAGCAGGGGAGGAGTGGTTTGCCCACTCCTAAGTGCACATGAGTGTTTGGCTGGCCCTCTCAGGCCGGTCAAACAGTTATGAGCACTTCACATGTTCTCTATGCAGGCTGCATTACAGCCTGCTTGGATAACATGCCCAGGCTCCCATTCCCTAGCTGAGCGCCGATCCACGGTGCTCAGACCAATCACAACGCTGCATTGCAGCATTGTGATTGGCTTAGGGGAGGGAGCCTGGCTGCTTCCTGTTCCGGCCCCGGAGAGGAGAGACTGAGATGATGCGGGAGAGAGCGGGAGAGGGGCGAGCAGGTATGTTTTTAATTTTTTTTCTTTCTTCTTTTTTAACATCACCCCCCACAACCCCCCCGCCACTCCCGATCCGTGTCGGCAGCTACTGATAATACTTGTATGAAAGCATTGAAAAGCAGCCCCTAAATGCAAATTATCACAATTATTGCATATTTTTCCCTTTCCTGAAAATAAGACAAATTAGACCAATTTGCAATTGCAGAAAAAACAATGTTCCTTAGTCCAGAGGCAGGGCAGTGAGTGCTGACCAGTCAGGCATTAACTACAGTACAAAAATAAAAAGTAAATATGTAAACTTTCATTCTTAAGCCTGATTGTAACTCTCTAAAGGACTGACCAATCAGAAGCTAAGGGACAGCATAATTCTCCTGCACCAACTTCTAGCTGCAAATTGCATCTATTTAATTTCGGTTTCTCTTCTCATTATTCTTGTCTGGATTTGGCAAAGCCCCCAAAGTTAATTGTAGCTTTAGTAAGTACCCTGTAGAAACATTACTCAAAATGTGCCTTATCTTTTGATTCATAACCAAAGTGATCTATGGGTAATGGAAATGGCCCAAATACCTAGGCAGTAAAATTGTGCAATTTTTTAATGCAATGTTTATTTCTTTGCATTTGGTTTTGCAAGACGTTTAAAAATGCCATTTTCACCAGGAATAATCATTGATAAGACCAAGCCTGCTGACAACGAACAACATCTGGTCAAGTGAACTTGAAGATATACCAATTTTACTTGCTATTAATTCTACAGCAAATAGCCTCGCACCACTGATTATCGTGGAAATGGATATTCTTGCCCTTTGTTTACGTCTGGCTATAGACAGCTTTATCCGAGTTAGAGAGCTAATACTATCTATGCTTGGGCAGGTAAAAGTATACCTTCCCTCAGCAACTGGTTGTTGTGATCAGCATCCTTATCAGCCAATATTCATCAGCCGTGGATGATTGTAACTCTCATTGCTGAAAGTCATTATAACGACCTGTAGACATGTAATTGGTGGAGTCAGTGTGGGGGAGGCCAGACTGTCCAGTTAGAGATGGGAGGAGAAGCAGAGAAGCGTTACAAGAGGTGTTGCTTATGGCACAGGTGAATGAGAGATGTCGCTGAAGACAGCGGTGCTTTTTATGTGAATTAATGGTGCTGGGACCAGGAGGAGAGAAGAGGAGCTGCTAAATACTTCCTGACCTAAAAGATGCCTGTAAGGATATGACACCTTAGTATGAGAGATGCCGCTGTCGCCGCCCTTGCATAGGGTGTGCCATAGCGACAACCAACATTTACACGGGGGCTGATGATAGCAAGCCTACTATTCCCAGTGGTGTAAGAGCAGAGCTGCTGCGTACATTGGTATTTTGCTGAAGAGAGTACAGATGTATGAGAGATGATGATGTTATACCCCTATACACACACTGCCACAATCTGCATACTTTATGTTTCCCTCACACTCGCTTTCGGCATGGCTCTCAATGCGCTAGGCCTCCCAGCACTGCTCCTAGTGGCCAGAATCTGCTTACATCCATGATCTCACACCCTCTCATTAACACTTTGCCTATCATTTACAGCCTCAGCCCTGCCAACATCAGCAGGGTCTTGTACACTCACATCGTTCCACACACACAATTGTCATGTCCATCACACAGTCCATCACTCCATACACTGCCGCCAACACCCCATACCTCCTCCGGCCTCTCACCTTCATACTGATCCCATAATTTCCAATAAACAAACACCTCATCTGCCCCCCAACCCCACTGCCTCTGTTCATCAGATACTGCCCCAGGACTGTATACAATATATAGGCTCTGCACACTATGGCACGTGGATGCTGCACTGTACACTCTGCCCCCACGCTGTCTCTACGCATTTTATCGTCCTTTCTTCCACACACTCGTCATCCCTAATGCACTTTTGACCGATCGGGCCCCAGTACAATCCCGCCATCACCTTGTTCCCATCACACTTCACTTGCCCCTTTATTCCTTCCATACACTTACTCATTCATCCAGCCATGCATTCGCCCACCCATTCAGCCTTCCAGGCGTGCATTCGATCACTGATCCACCCATGCAATCAGTTACTTGCTCATTCATTCCAACATTCACTCACTTATCCATTCACAAAACCACACATTGAAACACGTTAATCAACGATGAAACATGTTTGCTTATAAAAAAAAATCAGACATATTGCTTTGCCAATGCTTATTTAGTATTGGACTTTTCTGGAGAGTGTTGTATTGGGTCCAGCATTGCTTTGATGATCACCGAATGAACGTTGTTAGTGTAGTTTCTATGGGACAGTAGTGTCTTGTGTTTTAGTATGTTTTCATAGGTAAAGTTTGTCCGCAGTGGTCATTTGATAGAAATATAAAGTTATGTAACAATAATACTAGTTTCCAACTGTAATATCGTGGTGACTAAAGCCATGAGTGTGCTTCCTTTGCTCGTCGAAGCCAGCTTCAAGTGTCCACCGCAGCCATACACAAAATGAAGAGAATCCCTTACAGTAAAAACGAGCACGACGTATACAACGATTTACGTGCAATTTTACGAATGTGCGAATTGACACCCGAAATTACAATCTTTGCTCACTTCTATTTCTTTCTCCTCCATTTTGGAACAGTTCAAAATGACATCCGACGTGAGTACAAAAGGGCAGGAGAGATGTCCTTGAGCAGTTGTGAATGAGGTGCTACCTCCTCTGTTGCGAGCAATGAGAAATACAGATTTCACTTTCCATATATTGTGATATTATGTTGAAATAATATTTTGTCATGCTACACTGCTATGCTAGACGAGTGAATACCACGTTAGAATTTCATACCATCTTGGTCGTGTTACACCATCCTGTGCCACGCTGCTTTCAGTTATGTTATGTTACATTATGGTAGGAAATGTGTAAAGTTATGTTATGTTATGTATTGTTATGTTATTTAATGTTATGTTATGTTATGTGTTTTTCTCAACCTCTTGGTTTTGAAACATTTTAATATAGTATGTTATCTTAAATAGTATTGCCATAAATCCCTGTCACATTTTTGCAGGACAGGGCTGTTCGATGACTGGAATATATTTTGAGGCACTAAACACAAAAACAAGTTGACCCATAAACGTTAGTTAGGTGAAAAGGAATATTTTCCTCCAAGTTACCCTCCTACCTTCTACCATACATAGCTTTTTAAATTCTGCCCATTTTCAGATTCAAGGACTCTGTATGCTAGGGTAGAATAAATGACAAAATAAGAATAAAAACAAACGGTACTTTGTCTTCACCCACCTCAAATATTCTCGTATTTTGAGACGCACCTGCTCACATCAATAAAAATGTTACAGTCACTTCCCTGGGGTGCATTAATGCCTTTACACAATTGATAGACCCTCCTGCTATCTGAAAGAAAATTAGGTCATTTTGAGAGGTCCCTGAGGATCATACAGTAGATTGAGAATCAAGGCATATGCACCGAGAAAAACAAATGTTATAGTCCTGGGATTTAAACATTGATTTTTCAACCCGGGTTGGTAGCACTGTACAATTCCCTGATGAGAACAGAGTCACATTTCTTCTCAAATATATCTCCACGAATCTGGCACCTCGGGAATCGCAAGAATCGGGGTTATTATTAACTGGCACTTGTATAGCGCCTCGTTTGCCAATAGCATGGTATCTCAGCGCTTTTTGGAATACTTGATCCCCGAGAATAGCTTCGATCCTAGTAAGACGACAAACAGGAAAAGAACAGACACAAATATGTCAAGTATTTAGGACAATGTTTTGCCAAGAAAATCATCTAAGGGAGTTATTTGCACAACTTTTTAAACTTAATAAATAGACAACTTTTCTAGCACTCAAGATGAACTCCTTTGAACACGGAGGATCCCTTTTTGTAGCCTTATTATAGTAAAACATTTAATTCGAAGACCATTTGGATATGTGCATTGTTTCACATTTTTGTTAAGGAATTTAAATCATAATTATAATATTTTGTAAAACTATGTAAGACCACTTTTTACTCGCAGATCAATTCAGGCTTAGCCATAAAGCCTCATCTCATCACCACCTAAGCACGGCATCATGGCCACCTAAGGTGGCAGGCGGCATCTTGACAAAGCATGTCCCAGAGGGACAAGTTGTGCCTCGTTGGGCGCATCCTTCATACTGCACTACCAGAGCTGATGGGAAAATAGACAATACCGTACAATTTATCCTGCTTCCCCAGATTCTTTCTGAAAAGCATTCCAGTAAATGTGGAATCCATTCACCAAGGACAGGAGGTGCATCAGTCTGACGTGTTGTGGCATCAAAACAATGCTCACTCCTTGGATCATGTCAGCATTTTGTTTTCATTCAGGACTGGACAAGTCTTTTTTGGTCTGTTTGAAACGAGAGATAGTGAACATTGCTTTATAGGTTTGGAGAAAGTGCCCTGGCATTTCCCTTCCGCTTTAACACCGCAGCCACACCTCAATGCGCCAAATATGGGCTGATCTCAACAAAGAATACCAAGAAATGTGCTGGCTTATCCACCAACAACACAATTATGTTCTGAAGCTATTCAAGAAGAGCTTTGACATTTGACATACAGCTTAAGCCCAACAAAGTATTTGGAAGATTACGCTTTCCTACATTGGTAATCCTCTAACTTTGTTTTGTTAGCGCCTAATCCAATGTCATGTCTAGACTGTTTCTTCTGTACCTCCAACAAAGCAATGGGAAAAGTAAAACCGCATCTTCACATGTATTTCTTCTACCTTTCTGCTGACATCCAAAGCCAGCACGTATAAACAGTGCATTGTTTTTTTTCTCTCAGAGGTTGGGCGTTCTCTATTTCTACTATAGGAAACGCTGCATCTTCAAAAGCAAAAATCCCCCAGTCAAGACTGGCACACGTGCATTCATATTTATACTAAACGTAGGAAGAGAGCTTAGGTATATCTTTTTTCATGTTTCAACTTCAGTCTGTAAAAAAATAGGTTCTATTTACCTACAAAAATGTAAAAGTACTGATGGAGATTTAGAAAGCTGCATTACCGCACTTTTATCTTTTTTTGTTTTGGGAATTTGATAAACTTCTCCGTAGAAAGATTGGAAAGCTGTGCCATACTCAGGTTTTCAGGTGTACTACTGGGAATGTCATGTGATTACTCCTTTGGGCACCTATTACCAATGTGTGAATTTGTACATAGCACAGAATTCGGCAGATGCGGAAATAGGTCCTCCCTGCAAATGCATTTTTTCCTCCACTGGGAAAATATTGTTTTCAATGGACAAAGTTCTTCACACATCCCTAGCAAATTTAGGGGTGATCTTTTTCCCTACCGTTCTCCTCCTGGAGGGGGAGTTACTTCCACCCTTGGCTACAGTAAAATTTAACCATCTTTAGAGCAGAAAGAGGTCAGATTGGAGATTGTAAATGCAGATGTACGTATATATGTGTTCTTAAACTTCCTAGGAAAACTGCACCTATTTATTCCCTCTTCCCACCCCTTAATGTTATTTATGCCTGCAGATTTCTACACATTTGTAAACTTATTTACAACCAAGAATCCCTTTGTGAATTCCTGGACAGTCATAAATTAAGGGCCTGATTTAGATCTTGGCGGATTCGGTCCTGCCGTCACTTTTCCGTCAGATTCACCACCCGCCTAGTAGGCGGTCCACCTGCTCTATTTAGATTTGATGCTGGTGGGTCAATGGATGAAAGACGGTCTGAGTGCCGCTATCTCTGCCAGATTTTTTCACCCGTGTCGACGGCACCATAGGCAAAAGCGTCTGGAATGGATATAAGGCCTTCTTTCTGTTTCACACATCCTTTTCCGCCATGGAGCCAATCGTCCAAGTCCTGCCGTTACTGCTGCTACTTGACTACGAAGCAAATCAACCCAGTCGTTGCCGGTACCAAAGGTAAGCTTCTATTTTTACTTGTTACATCTTGACTTGTCTGTTTACATTTGATCTGGACTTGTGCATGTTGAAATCCCTCTTACAAGCAATAACAAACCAATGTGTAATGCATATGTGTGTAATGTTTTTATTTAAGAAATGTAAAGTAACACACCTGTATAATTTTATGGTAATTTTAAATTTGGTGCAAGTTGCCTTCATGATAATGGACACTTACACAAAAATGGACATCAATCAAAACCTCGAAAACGAACCATACAGATGTGTTAACTTCATTTTCCTAAACTATAAAATCATAAATATATGCATTACACATCGTTGGGATAATTGATATGTAATATTATGTAGAAATTGCACTTGACAAGGTGAAACGTTTGTTTTAAACTAACTGTAAAATCAATGTTAGTTCCAAACTTTAATCAATTAAAATATTTATCAATTTTACATTTCAGTGCATTTCGTGTATTTTATTAAATATTATTTGTGTCATTATTATTTTAAGGTGCAATACATATTTGTTTATTTTCATCACTTCTCAAGTACAAGTAAACACATCTGTATTGACACCAAAAAAATGACAAATCCATTTGTTGGTGTAAGAGTCCATCATCATGATGAAAGCTTGCACCAAAATGTAAATGTCCATCACATACTCTTTTACTAGTGTATGGACTTTACAAATTAGACATTTAAAAAACAGTTGCATTTTCTGTCATGCTTATGAGTAAGAATATGTAAATCACAACTATGAATGGCTTCCAGGTATGCTACCATTTGTTGCATTTGGCATCTAAGGCCCCGGATGCCATACAGGAGTGCAGTCTGGCCTACAGAGATGCTGCGTAAGAGGTCAATAGCCTCCTCACTGAGTGCAGCTGCCTTGACAGGGGCAGGGTGTGAGGTGCATGTGGGGAAGGAGACCCCAGCCCTTTTAGGGGTTGGGTTTGGCCAACTGGGGGGAACAAGAGGGAGGGCGGAGATGGGTCTCTGGGGGGCGGACAAGGATGCAGGTGGTACCGTTCCTGTAGAGTCGACCACCACTAGGGACTAGTCGCTTGTGGAGGCCTCCGAAGATGTTGGTTAGCTGGTGGCCTCCGTTCCAGTCGCCTCACCCTCTGTGCCACTGTGTCGATTGGTATCCTTGGTCTCACCATCCGAAACACAGTGGCCAGCTGCTTATCCGCCTTCGTGGCCACTGTCCCTTTCAGCTGCTCCTGAAAATGCTGAAAAGACATTTACAAAAGTTTTATTGTATCTGTGTAAATAGAACTGATCATGAACTGTTTTCACAAAACATTTTCCAAATTTTCAGATTTCACCTCCTTCAAAGCTTTCAAGGTTTGGTTAATTTTTATCATTATCTCATGAATGTAGGGAACATCTTCTGAAACCACTTGGTCAAATTTTTGTAATATCCCCTTATTGCTCCTATAACATGTATGATCTTGTCTCTTAACCATTTTAAATTCACTCTAGGAACTGTTTAACACTTCTGAATGGTTCTGATTTGTTGTTTAGAACAGTGAACCTATGTCAAAATAAAATGATATAAAGGAAAAAGTCCTTTGTACAGTGTTTGTACAAGACAAAATATGTATTTATAAAAATTCAAATATGAATCAATGTGTGTTACTGCAATGTTGTACCAATATTTGTAGAATCTGAAAGCCTGTTCCCTTTGTTTGGGCATTTCACAATGGTAACACTTACTTCAAGTAACTTAAGTATTTTTCAAATGTTAAAAATATAAAATGGGATCACTACTGAACTTGCTTATTAAAGTATCATGCCCTATGCATTCCGTTATACTGTGGAAGAAATGAAGAAATAATATTTTTGGGATTTGGAAAAGACTTCTACGGCATAAGTAAATACACAGGGCTTGATACATTTCTAATCCACTTTAGTATAGAGCAAACATATTTTTACATTTGACTACATCTTAAGTTATTTTCAGTTTGTTTTCCCATTGTGAACATATTACAAAATATGCTGACTTTCACTTGAGGCAAAAATTGGTACAACATCACAGTAAATATTTCATACACTGATTCATATGCAAATTTTGATTAAAAAATGTAAATGCAAATTACAATATGCAACAGATCAAGCCTTATTTTTTTATTTACAAAGTTTTATATAGCGCGAACATGACCCTTGCGGGTATCAGAGCACTTTACAATGATCAAGGCGACAGGTATACAAGTAACAACAATATCATTGAGCATGGACAAGGTGTGGGCATCTCTCCTAGAGAGCAAACCACATGGTCCAGGTGGACCGCAACCAGTAGAACAGAGTAAGAGCATAGTTTGCGAAACATAAGCATGCGTGCAGGCAAGGGATAGATCAAGTTCTGGAGTACAGATCATGTGTTCAAAGGCATTGATTTGTTCATCAGTATCCTTTTGACTTCTTTCTTGAATGAGGCAATTGAGGGAATCATTCTGATTTCAGGGGGAAGGGCGTTCCAGATTCCGGGGACATGCCTTAGAAGCTTTGGTTATAAGTTTTCTTTTTGTGGAATTTTGGTGGTTTGAGCAGCAGGGAACTAGTTCTTCTAGATGCTCTCAAGCCACCAGGCAGCTCTAGTTTTTGTGAAAGGTACCTCGAAGTGTTGAAATGAAGGGCTTTATGTGTCATGCAGGCAATTTTCAAATTAATCCTTGCCTCATATGGAAGCCAGTTAAGTGATTTCAGGTCCGAAGTGATGTGATTGTTCCATTTTGATCCTGTAATGAGTCTAGCAGCAGAGTTAAGAGAGGCCCTTAGTGGCACCAGCTTAGCTCTGGGTAGGTCGCAAAGACTTGCACTCCCATAGTCCAACCTTGATAGTTCAAGCCTTGATGTATTCCTGCAATTTCATAATGAGTTGTGCCTGATTTTGAGTTTTCAAGATGGTAAGTAAGACTTTATTGTTCAGCTAATCAAAACTTACAATACATCACAATATGATCACCAGATAAAACATCATCAATAAATAACATCATAAAATCCGTTGTCAATCACTTGGAATGCCCAAAATTTAGTTCATTAAACCTCAAAGGAGAAATCATTAATCCGAGTCATATGTCACATATTATTAATCCACAAATTTAAACCACCAACTATGGAGTATAATCCTACTAACTTTGCCCAGTTAAGTGTTGGAGAAAGAGTATTTTAATGTTCCAGTATTACAGAGCATAGACCTTGTTGTTCTAGTTTAATATAATTACATTTAAAATTTCCCATCAGGCAATGCTGTAACCATGAATGTCTAACATGTGCAAAATAGTCAAAACAAAGTGCTACGTGTTTACTTAATTTCCTAATTCATATTAAAACTATTCCTATGATAGCAGAACTACAAATAAAACCTTACTATTTCAGCATGATCAATCATACATAACTATAGCATTCATGGTTAAGGGTAAAATCATTAAAATTCATACTAATTAAGTTACCAAACCATATAATTTGTTAACCACAATATAAATGGGCACATAGGCAACTCCTGCACGCTACAAGTACCACTGACAATTACCTTTATAACTCAAACTTTGCTAGTTTTGACCCACCAATAGACATAAACTTCAGGAATTTCCCACATAACATCAAATCATTCCCTGGGAGACAGACTTTATCTGCTTGCTGACATGTTCGTATAGTATTTCTGATAAAAAACTGTCTCAACAGTTCTTTGCGCTCTGCCTTCAAGGCCTGGCAGGTAAAGACAATATGACAAATGTCTTCCTTAAAATAGTTACAAAGACGACATGATGCCTCTCCAGACAGGCTCCTCCAGATGGGTAAATTGAAATGAGTTTGCAAATCACCAAGTCAGTAACACAGCAGCTTTGGTTCTGGCTTTAGACTATTCAAACCCCCTAAGTATGTTTACAATTTTAGGGAGCCATGTGAATCTATAACCATCCATGCATGGGCTCTTTTATACAGTACAGCTTTATCCATTAGGGATTAAATCTTTTTTCATGATCCGTTTATAACTCTATTGAATGCAGATTGAGAAAGGGGTAAGGCCCAAAGATCCTCTGCCTTAATAGGTATTTCTTGGGTCACTTATCGCTTCCCACACTATTGTGCTTAACGTAGATCTTGGATAATTTTTTAGCTTGTAGAGAATTTCAAATTCACTCCAAAACTACTTATAAACTGTCTCCTAAGGCTACATTCTAAGCAGATTTGGGCAGGCAAGGCCTGCTGAGGTAGATTAAATAGGCAACGGTAGGTCCCTACAATTGCATTATCTATTATTTTATCCACTTTACCTCTCAGTACATCAAATCCATACATCAGAGAAGGGACATGTCTAGCGGCTATTACTTGCAGGAGTGGCTGGAGGGACAGTCCTTTAAGAGAGTTCTGTAATGAAGAGAAAGCGGCAGATAGTGTATTATTTCTTCCTTGAATTGCAGAACTCTGGTTCTTAAATGAGTCTCTAGAGTAAAAAACCCCAAATATTTATATTCAAGCACAGTTTCCAAAGCCATCCCCTCTATATAGAATGTTGATGGTGGAGATCTTTCCAATGATAAAAGCATGGTTTTTGTTTTATGAAGATTAACTCTTAACCCATGATCTGCAGTGTACTGAGCGGTTGTGTTGATTAAATGCTGAAGACCAACCTTTGTATAACTAATCAAAACAACTTAATTAGCATACAACATGTTTATTAAAATCAGCCACCATAGGCAAATGGGAATTGACCCTATTTAAGGTGGAAGACATGTCGGCAAGATACAAATTAAAGAAAAGCGGAGACAGTACACATCCTTGGTTTAGGCCATTTCTTGTTGGAATTTTTGGGGACATCGTTTTACCATTACCCAGCCTGACTCTGTCCAGGAATCCGTGTACAGCAATTGGATAGCTCTGAGGAGACGAGGAGGAATTCCCCAAACAGCTTAGACTACAAGATATTTCTCTGCACTGCATCAAAAGCTGAACGAAAATCTACGTAGCATAGGTGTAGATTTAAAGAGCGGTACCTTGGCTGTTCGATTAATAATACCAGAATCTGGATGTTGGTAGTTGTGCCAAATCCCTTAATGAACCCCGTCTGGTTCTTTGGTACAAATGTACTATTATCGGCGCAGTCTGTTTGTTCAGCTAGCAGACATTTTGCTAAATATTTTGCCTCGCCATCCTTTAAAGTAATCAACCTGTAGACGGAAGGTAAAGTGGTTTGACCAGCTTTATCATTTGGGGCCAATATAGACCCACACCAACTATCAGGAATTTCTTGATTGGTGAGGACATACTCAAATAAGGTGACCAGTTTATCTGCCCAAAATTGTGGATTATGCAAAAAAAATCACCTGTGGAAATCCGTTAAGGTCAGGGGCACCATCTGACAGCTCCTCGAAATTATTTTCTCCACTTCTCCTAATGAGATCACTTGGAGTGAGGCTGCCCCCTCCCAGTTTAAAAAACCTGCTTTTCGAGCACACTTTGTTGATTCTGCACCCCCATACATTTCCTCTAAATAAGCTGACCAGGAGAGTTCCAAAATGATCATGGCAGAGGGAGACGTCCTTGGGCCTACTGGTGGATTCACCAACCAACAAAAGTCTCTGGCATCATTTCATCTAGGGAAACCTCACCCGGCCCGGACACAGAAAGGATTGACAGATTGATAGCTCTTTCTCGATTCTGTGGGTGGTGGTGCATGGCCGTTCTTAGTTGGTGGAGCGATTTGTCTGGTTAATTCCGAAAAGGAACTTGACTCCTCCATGCTAACTAGTTACGCGACCCCCAGCTCCAACCAACGAAAACTTTGTTCATCTGTAAGAGGATATTGCATTCAACCCAAAAAAGTGTATTTACTAGTGTGAACATCAAACACAGACACTATATAGTGCTAGCATGTGTATTTAGAACAATCTTTCTGCAATAGCCTAAGACTGTGCTTTTGAAAACATTCTCCTGTTGTCACCACTCTTATTTTCTTTGGTGGTTCTTGTCCATAGTTGCTATTTTTACTTGTCTGTCTTGATAGTATGCTAGTGTATGGGTATGACTGAAGTATGACTGTTACAATGTTAAACTGTGATGCCACTCAAGACATGTCTTTGATGAATTTTAATGTCTTTTTCCTTGTTTGACTAGTGATAGGGGGCAATATCATGGTTATCGTGATTTCTATTTATGTTCATTCTAAGATTATTATGTATGTGAATTAATACAGATTATCAAAATATTTAAATACACTTAAAATATTTTTCTATGGTGAATACAATAAAATTATATTAATCTTTCTTGAGAACGCAAAATTTATTGATATTGCTACATATGTGGTCAATCTCAATCCCCTCTTGGAAAGTTGTCTTTTTATTTTATTTATTTATTTAGTGTTTTCTATAGCACGAACATGATCCAATCCTGGGTGTCAGAGTGCTTTACAAATCAACAGCAATCAGTTTCGTTCACAGTTTACAGATTTACAATTATATACATATTAGGTCTTACTAGGCGACCCCTCGGGTTATAGTAGTACATGACATGACATACTTGCATATAAAATGTAATATCATCCCTAAAGAAAACGTGGAGTCACAACTTGAAGACAGTTACAAGACCAGAACCATAACCATGTGGCTTGATAGAGGTACCTTCATTAGCCATCGTCCCTAAATCTTGCGTATGGACTTGGGTATCCCACCAGGTCTGACTGAGGACCATAGGTGAGACTCAATGAAAGCCCCCTGACTTGTGATATCTCTGGAGTCATTACTCAGATAATAGCAGTGCAATCATCCTGATTATCTTCACCTATTAGCACAACTGAAAATAGTAACTTCAGGAATGACTAAAGATCTCAAAGGCGCCTATAGAGGACCCTAGTTAGTTAAGGGAGGAATTTACTCATGAGAAAAGACTTAGCCTCTTTTTTGAATCTCGAGACCGAGGTGATTCCTCTGATATTCAGAGGCAACGCATTCCAAATTCTTGCCGCAGCTCCCGAGAATGCTCCTTTGCATGTTCCCTTCTTACGGAAAATTGCTGGCTTCAGTAGGAAATCAGCAGCCCCCCTTGAAGATCTAAGGCCTCCAGAAATCATAATTTTCTGGGCAAGGTAAAGTGGTGTTTTGTAGTGTAGAGCTTTGTGTGTAATACATGCCATCTTTAGCTGAATTCTTGCCTCGAACGGTAGCCATTTGAGCGCTTTCAGATGTGGAGTGATGTGGTCAAATTTTCTTGTACCCTTTACGAGTCTCGCTGCAGCATTCAGGCAGGCTTTTAGTGGTGCTGTTGAAATCTTAGGGAGCCCTGCTAGAGTTGTGCATCCATACTCAATCCTTGAGATAACTAAAGCTTGGACAGCCGTTTTCAGGTCAGCAGTGTTGATGAACGGTTTCAATTTTCTGAAATAGCTAAGATGGAATCGGGCATTTTTTGCCATAGTGTTGATGTGAGCTCGCATGTTTAAATCCTTATCCAGCGTGATTCCAAGTGACTTGGTAGAATCAACTAGAATCGGAGTACCGTTTAGCACTGTGATCAATTTGGTCCATTCCTAGATCATCGTGTAGGATTTAGGGGGGAGGGGGTCAGAAGGAATTCAGTTTTCTGTGAGTTGAGTTTAAGATGATTGCTTTAAAGCCAGTGACTGGTCTTTTGAAGTGCTTGGTTCAATATGTTGATCTCTTCAAGCGAAGTGATCTTCATATACAGCTGAGTGTCATCTCCATACGTGTGGAGGGGGATGTTAGCCTGCTGCAGAACTTCAGTGAGTGGCACAATGTACAGGTTGAATAGGGATGGGGAAAGAGTTGAACCTTGAGGAACTCCAATATGACTCGGGGATGAAAGGGATAGCATGTGGTTCACCAAGAATCTTTGCTATCTGTTCTCTAAGAAGGAATGAAACCATTTTAGGACTGTACCCGAAAAACCCATCCTATTCTCCAGTCGGTCTAGTAATTTGCCATGATTTACAGTGTCAAATGCTGAAGATAGGTCGAGGAGGACTAGTAGACAGGTTCCATTACGATCTAGAGCAAGTAGAGCATCATCCACTATGTGCAAAATTGCTGTTTCCGTGCTGTGGTCCGGTCTAAACCCTGATTGGCAGTCGTTTGATAGCTTATATTCTGTGATGTGACGGTTCAGTTGTTGTTGAGCAAATTTTTCCAAAACCTTGGCCAGTAAGGGAATGTTTGTTACCGGCCTAAAATTGTTTGGGTCCGAAGGATTCTCTGTAGGTTTTTTCAGTAGCGTGATGACCTGGCCTGTTTTTAGGCAGTCAGCAAAGGAAAGCGAGGCATTAATTATTTTAGTCCAACTAGGGATGACCATGAGGTTGACCGTAGGCCAACATTTTGCAGGAAGAGGATCGTTGTAATGGTTGTTCGGTTTTAAGGACAATAAGGTTTTAGCAATGTCTTCCTGATCATAAGGTTTGAAGGTTGACCAATGGGCATTATTTTTGGGCACTGTTTGTGCAGGCTCGTCTGGCTGCTTCTCTTGAGTACTCTTATGAGTCACAAGTTTATCAGCAGTAACCTTAAGTTCTCTTTCCAGGGAGCTAGCTTTGGAAGTAAAAAATGCTGAAAAGTCTTCACAGCTCAGAACCGATTGAGCTGTTAGTTGAGAGGATTTGGCTAATGTGTTCGACTGATCCTTTAGTAGATCAAAGAGTTTTCTCGGTCTGTTCTTAGCGTTATCAAGTTCGTTTCTAAAAAAGTCCTTTTTTGACTGGAGTACGCTTTTATTGTAGGCTTTCCTGATCTTTCTTAGCTGATTAAGATGTGGTGATGATGGGAGTTATCTCATTTCCTTTCTGACAGTCTGAGTTTCTGTCTTTCTTCATTCAGAGAGCCATTGAACCATGGGTTTTTATCTTTAACTTGAATTCTTTTGAGTTTTAAAGGGGCTATGTTATTGATTATTTTAGACATCGTACTGTTGTAATGATCCGTAAGCTCGCTGACGTCCACCATTTCAGGAGGAGGTTGAAGTTCGTTCTCGCAACTTGCTGTTAGCGACTCAATGTTCAGGCCTTTAGTATCTCTAACCCATTGCTTAGGCTTGACTGCTTGTGTGGCTCTTTTCATCTTTAAGGATGTAATTTGGAAGGTGATGATGTGGTGATCCGACCAGTCGCAAGGGACAATGGCGATTGAGTCTATCTCATTTTCTTTGGAGATGATCGAGTCTAAAGTAGCACCTTTAGAGTGAGTTGCAAGACCACAAGCCTGCACTAGAAAATGGTCTGCTAGGAAGTTTTTGAAAATATTGACCTGATTATCTAGAAGGTCATTCCAATGTAGATTGAAGTCCCCTAGAAAGATTTCAATGGAATGTGGATCAGAATTTGCTGTAATAAATTCCATTAGTTGGTCTATGAACAATGCATTTTTACCTGGGGGTGGTAGAACGTGTGTAGTTTAAAGTGTTGATTATCTGAGAGACGTAGAGAGAGCCCCAGGTATTCACAGGACTCAAGAGGGTCAGAGTGAACTTTAGAGATGTATATGTTTAATTTGTGGATACAGGCCACTCCTCCACCTGTTTTGTTTAGCCTATCTAGTCTCACAATATTGTAGTTTGGTGGAACCAGTAGGTCTAGGCACGAGGACAATGCATTATTGAGCCACGTTTCCGTTAGAATAGCTACGTCAATACCCTGGTTCAGGATTAGGTCGGCAATGTCCGCTGAATATTTCATTGCTGAACGGCAATTCAGTAGTAAGCATAAAAGCGGTTTCAGTGTGGTGTTTCGAATAGAGTCTTGCCCTACAGTGATTAATGATATTTCTTTCAGGTTGTTAACATTTAGCTTTCTGGGATTCACCTGTGTTATTCTGTTTACATTGATCGGAACTGCTCTAATTTGTTGATCCTTTCTCTTCTGGGGGGAGGGCTGGATGACAACTCGCACGATTGCAATAAGGATTGAGTTTCGGAGACCGTCAGATAACTGAGGATTTTGCGAGAACGAAGAATCCTATTTGACAGAGGCAAAGGGGTCGTGTTAATCTTGTCAAGTTTGCTGTGTAAAGAGTGTACTGATTTTTGAATCTAGATGAATTTGGAGAGATAGCTTTGTGAGCGAAGTAAAATATTCTTCATGTTCCTGAGGGCGTTTTGCATGTCTATTGCTATCCTATCAGTCTGGGCATTGAGTGATTCTAGCTCCATTCATGGTGGAGGGGAGAGAAGTGGAGGTTGCAGCTTGTCTGCAGTCGTGTAGATCTGAACACCAGATGTATCTAGTTCCGCGTGATTGTGGCTATTTATGTTTTCTTGTATTGATTTTTCCTTCAACTGTAAGGAAAGATCGGAACTAGTATAGTGCTCTAACCTAATGAAGTTCTAACCGAAGAAAGCTGCATCCGAGAGACCCTCACTTTGCACAGTATTAGATGTAATCGCTCGAGGTGTGTGAGGGATGGACGATGGGCTATATTTTAACTGGTTTGCAACTATGGGCTTATTGCTAATTACTTTGGGTATGACCAAAGACCGATTGGAGGCTAACCTGCAAGTCTTAGCACTGCATCTTGTGCTGCGGGATAAAGTACGGGGGCTATTACCTTGGAGTAGTGATACTGACTCCATGTCCTGTATCCTGTTGTCACTAGTTTCAGTGTTCCTAAGCAGAGATTTAATCTGCTGGATATCGATGTCAGTCCCCTTTTCATTAATACCCAATGTACTATGTAATGTATAAGTGTTCGTTTTTTGGGTGAGGGGTTTCTGGTGCATTGAGTTAACGTGATCTTTTAACTTGCCAAAGTAATCATCAAATAGTTCCAGATCTTTGTTGGCTGCCTGGATGAGTACGGTGCCATTTTTGTAGTATGTTATGTTCAGTGTGGCTCTCAAATGTTTTGAAGGTATTATCAGTATCTTAGATACGTAAGGGATGTTTCTTGACTCCTGGATGCTGAGAAATTTAGCCACAGTGGTGCGCCATTTAGCCAGAGCTCTAGTGAAGAAAATTAAGTCATTGATAAGTATGCCGTTTTTAGAGTTGTAGGAGGGGTCTGAGAAGAGTGTTTCAGGGTTTTTTTCTGAGCAGGTTGTGCTTAAAGGATTTGGTTGCATTCCTGGAGAGATTAGGAGGGTAGACTATAGAGTAAGAGTTAAAACCTGCTGGTATCAGATTCACTCCTTTCATCTTAACGGGCATAGTGTAACTCTTGAAATAGAATTTCCCGCTACCCTGTCTAGGTTAAGGTCTAAGGCAATTGATTATCGCGTAGTGATACTGAGAGCGACCTACGCTGATTATGATTATCTATGATGTAGGTCATATGGGCTTGCGAACGGCCGCCACTGTGTGATGGAATTGTCAAGACAAACCACTTCCTATAGCCTTCCTTTCCTAGTTCCCATAGTGATTGTCCTTCGCAAGTAGTCCCACTTTGTTTATTTGTTACTATTCTAATGACGATCTTCTTTCTATTTTTTTTTTATTTCTTTATTTCTTTATATGAATATTTAATTATTTATTCCGGTTCTACTGAGTGATCCTCATATATGGGAAGCCTCATTATACCAATACATTTCCTTGTACTTTGAAAATTGTCCTTTTTCATTTTTGCTAGGTTAAGTCATTTCTTCGTTTCTATGTTTCCCTACACCTTAGTCCTCTTTCCATGACTAATGTGGGGGGGGGGCTATCTCAACCTCACTTTTTAGGCACCTTTTCCATTACAGTCCTTTGCAGTCCTCTTTCTATTACTATGGATATCTGCCCCTTCTTTGTCTACTTTCCAGAATGTTGAAGGGGGCTAGTCCAGAGAGACGGCCATTTTGTAGTCTCTGCCGGTCAGAGAGGCCAAAATAAATCCCCACAGAAAATGCCTGAAAACATAGGAAGTCACTTCCTGGACCATAGGTTGGCCGAGATCCAATCACACGTTTCTCCCAGCTGGCTTCTCCCTCTGACTCTACCACTATCACAAAGTGGGAGCTAGGGGGCGCCCTCTCAACTCGATAACAGCACTCCCGCTGTGCTCCTCTTCACTATGCTCTAACGCTGTTGCCCACGCTGCCGATCTCCCCAGTAGAATCTGTAGCGCTCCAGACTCAGTCTCTCCCTCTTATCGGTGTACTGCCGGCAGTTCGATGATCTATTATGCTTATTTAGAGACGTATTGCACTCCTACTTTATCATAGGCAGGTGACATTTATTCCCTCTTCGTTGTAGGGTTCCAATAGTTTTATCATTTCATCTAGAATCAGAGAGGATTTTACACCAAAATAGGTTTACTTCAGATTTGACTCAAACAGCTTTTTTGTATAATGATCTTAGTTTAGGAAGGATCTTGCTCCGTGTGCTTGAGTTTGGATTATTTATCAGCACCTGTAAAGCATGGTTCAGCTTTTTTCTTGCTATTATGAGTTGGGCAGAGACTCTTCTGGGCCCAGATCATGTCAGAGCTGAAGCATTTCCCGCCTTATGGGTACCAACTTGATTCTCCAGTAGTAGCTTAGGAAGTTGAACCCATTACACCAGAGGATTTGAGTTTGTTTCACATATTTTTTCCCATTGAAGTCAAGCTTGATGTACTACTTCATCAACAGAATCTATAGACAACTGCAGCTTCTTATAATTGGTCGAAGAGAGATAACCAATATCCGGTTGAACTTTTACATGCAGGGAGACTTGCAGATTTAGTTGGATCATCTGTGGTTGATGGCCACTTTATAGACCAACAAAGTCCCTTCAAGTATTCTATTTTTGTTCAGCATTTATTTATCATCTGGATATAACAAAGGACATTTAAAAAAACGTGGATATGTGTTACTCTGTCACCAGTGTGTACACATTCCTGTCAGTTTTATCAAAAAATATATGCCTATCATAATCTTTTTTCAAAGAACAGACAGGCTTACATTCACATTTGTGAAGGAGTAAGACATCATGCAAATCTGTCACTTTTAACATAAATTAGTCTTTTTGATTCAAAACATATTTGAGAATTTTTTTAATATGAAATGTAGGCATTTAATCTAATTTTTCTAGTTATTTTGGCTCACATGTTCACTGTTGTTTGTTTATAACGCCAATTCACCAATGTGACATTTGGAATATCCACTGTACCATACGTGCATTTAATGCTATGTCACCTGTACTGAGTAAACTGTCCATAGAGCTAGATACTATGGTTTGAACAACAGACTATGAATAAGGGCACTGTGAAAGGAAAGTAATGTGTGTCAGTGAGAGCGCAGTCCTTGGGGGATGTACGAACAGGTGTGCCTATGAATTGGACATATTTGTACGGTTGACTGAGAACCTGTGTTATATGTACTTGCAGCACAGGATATACCTGTCACCATATGTGGCACCATTACATGAATAACAAAAACATACAACTTTATTTCATCGAATGGGAGAAATTTAAAGTGCAGAAAAATATTCTGCCAAAAAGTTCATAATATGGAACATTTTTCTGCACTTTATATTTCTCTCATTTTAAAAAACGGCTGCATTTTCTCGTTATATTTATGACACAGTGTCTACTGGCCATTGGGAGTAAGGGACCTGCCGTTTGTAAATGCGACACGTTGAAATTGGAGATAATTGAAATGAAGAGTTAATTTACTCATTAAGGTAACTTTCCATTTTAATTTATTTTCTCCCATTTAAAAGCATTCAGAAACATCATTTTGTTCAAAGCTCCAATATTGAGTTGACCAGGGCTTTTATTTGAGAGTTACATACCTCAGTGCCTCAGTTGTTCACCTCTGTGACCCAGTCCCAGACTGGGTCATGCATCTGGCTGCACACTTCTCATTATCAGGCCCTGCTATCTACAGCCTGATGATAATAATGTAAAACAAACACAGCATTCCCTTAATATTTGAAGGAAAATATGAGCTTGTGCTATTTTAACAATTAACTCAAGGCTGTGAGCTACTCTGAAGGTGTCTGGGAGCTACTGGTAGCTCATAATCGACTGGTTGGAGACACCTGATCTAAGCTGGGTGATTTGTGCGATAATACAAATAGCAAATATCAATTTTATTTGGGATTAAAAAAATATATGTTTATTTGTATAGAAAATATAATGTGTTTTCTAAATTAACATGATGTTAATTTTGTTGAATTCACATGAAATTATCAAATGTCCATACATATACATAGCAATACACACCAGATAAAATATAGTGCATCTCACACACAACACATACTAATGTTGTGGTGTTCTGTAATTATAATGTGTTTGAAAATACACACCATCATAGTTGTTCTAGGTAATTTAAAAATAACCGAAACTTCACTTCAATCACTACACTTCACTCTGGAACTAAAAGGGACATTCCAGACTGTGTTGTAAAAAAACAAAGTTAGTAGCATTACATATTCATTTTCAACATGTACCTGCTCCTCTGGTGAGCAATACAGCTGGTTGTACAGGGGCAGGACCTCCATAGCCAAGAGCTCCATCTCCTCTGGTGAGAAGGCTGGGGTCCTGTCACATGCTTTCCCAGGCATCGTTGCTCCTAGAGGTCGAAAAAGCACCAAATGTTGAGGAGGTGTTGTTGGCTGCAGTGTTAGGAGACAAGTGAGCTTGTTTTTGAAACAACACGTACATGTACATGATGTACGCAATCGTCAATGGCGACGGACACATCCATTGGCTTTCTTACATCGCTATCACACTCTTTAGCCTATGGCTGTGTCCGTCGTGGAGTATCATACCCACCACCCGGTCAACTTACACTGCGGCAGTCTCTCCTGACTGAGAGGTCAGGCTCACACCATTTTAGATTGTTAAATAGTGTGTTTGTGAATGTTAAGTACATCACCACTCAAAATGGTGATTACTTTGTTACATATACTAAAAGCTAATGCTAATTTATTTTCTCAAAAAAGTGTTAGTGCATTAATGTGGTTAGATGCAATGTTTGCGCTGTGTTGTTTATACCGTCGTTGATGGACATTTCTGTGACAAAAAAAAGAATGTGTAAATAATGCATATAAAATGTATTGATTACAACAAAAATTATTTACACATAAAAAATATAATTAAAAAAATAATAATTATACCAAACATATTAATGTTCTGTATAATTATGTCTAAAAAATTATGTTTATTGAAAACTAGATGAATGTGTGTTTTAATTAAAAAATTGTTTGAAAACATTTACAACTTTTTTATTATTTTAAATGCAGACATATCAACCCAGGGCAAGTGAGGAGATGACAGCCTCAAGTGTTCAGACCATTTCCTGCCCTTGCCACCATGGAAGAATTGGATATTATCAAACAATTCAGATTGAATAGGCAAACAATTCTTGATTAAAGCCATCAGCTCGAGACAGATCTTCTGCCTCACAATAGGAATACCACAGCAATAACATCAATAGTCAAAATCATGGCAGTACTATATTTTGTGGCCACAGGATCATTCCAATACACTGTGGCAGTATCTGGTGGAATGTCACAAACAACCTTCAGTGCTGTGCTACGAGACGTTTTTTCTTTAATGATGAGACACATCAACAGCTTCATCCAGTTTCCATGAAATGAGGATTTTGCCAATGTGAAGGGAAATGTTTATGCGTTGGGTCATCTACCACAGTGGTTGGAGCAATTGATGCCACACATATTGCCTTAGTGCCACCACATGCCAGAGAAAAAGTCTACCTCAATTGAAAGAACTTGCATTTAATCCATCTGCAAGTTGTCTGCTTACCAGATTTGAACATCACTAGCATGTGTGCGGATTTCCCAGGATCAACCCATGATTCCTTTGTACTGTGGAACAACAGCATACCCCTGCAAATGCCACAACTTGGGACTGAGAGGGCCTAGTTTGTTGGTAAGTGAAATCTGTCAATATATTGTTTGGTAAATTTCAGGTTCATGGTCTAAAATATTGTTACATGTCCCAATATTTACGACTTCTTCATCTGTCTGAGGCCCTCCCCACAACCACCTAAGAGAGTCCTATGTAAAGTTTGGTTATGCATGAGACAGTGCTGTTTTTGTTTTTTCATGCTGCCGGGTCCCGGGGTTAGGCGGGGGATGGAAGTTACGGGGATGTCACGCATTCTAATGCTACCTGGCCTGATGGCTTTCAGGCCCTGAATTGCTAATGTTTTATGTTTAGAAACTAATAATGAAATTTAAACCATAAAATATTATTACAACTTTTGGCAAATGTTCTTTTTCCGACAGGAGACACAGCTTATCCTAACCAACCATGGTTGTTTGCACCGCTGAGGAATCCAACAACGCCAGGGAAAGTCTGCTTCAATGAGGCCCATGGAAGAACTCAAAGGCCATTGGAATGGGCTTTTGGGTTCCTAAAGGCCAGATTTTGATGTCTGGATAAGACTGGTGGAGCCCTCCTCTACTCATCAGATAAGGTGTGCCACATCACCATGGCCTGCTGCATGTTACACAACATAGCCCTTCGACGGAACATCCTATACATTGCAGAGGATGGAGACCATGAAGAGCCACTGGGTGAGGATACTGAAATGCCAAATGAAGAAGATAGTGCTAAAGAGGAAGGAATTGACTTATGTCAAGATGTTATTGACAACTTCTTCACATGAGTGTGAGTATATATTTATAGTTTATTACATTATATGTCAAAGCAACTTTTAATCTAATGAGGATGACAGTCTATGCTGGAAATGTTTAGAAAGGGCAAGTTAAGGAAAATACAGTGCAAAGATGTCTGCCAGTAAAGGTTGTAAAAAAAGGCCATGAATCAGCAACTGGCACTGTTCTTACAAGACAATTAACTGCTAGACACCACCCAATTCGGATTTAGGAGCAGTCATAGTACCAAAATAGCTCTCCTTAAGACAACCAAAGAGGTGAGAATGATTCTCGATGGAGGCGGCAGTACTGCGCCTGTACTCCTCGATTTATCGGCAGCCTTTGATACAGTTGATCATAAGATCTTGATTGACCGTCTCCGGGCTTTTGGTATCGAGGGGTCAGCTATTGCTCTTTTAAAATCCGTTTTCTCAGAGAGAAAGCAATCAGTAGCATGGTAATTATTTTTGGAGTGGGCATGCATAAAAAACGTACATTTGGCCCGCAGGTGAATGAAATCATATTTTCCGCTTCCTTCATCCTGAGGATTCTTAAAAAGATTCTCCCTTTCATCCCATTGAATACCCAAAAGACAATGGTAACTGCATTACTACTATCAAAGATCGACTACTGCAATGGCTTGCACCTAAATATGCAACTTCAACATCTTAACAAGCTACAGGTCCTGCAGAATACAGCAGCCAGTAATTCCCAAATACAAATTTGCTTCTCAAACCATCAGGAAGTTACATTGGCTCCCTATCAGGCATCGAATACGTTTTGAAGCCCTCTGTATTGCATTTAGGGCTCTCCATGGTGTAGGCCCGAATTTTCTGAAACAGATCTTCAATTGGTATATCCCAGGGAGAAACCTGCGCTCCTAAGTGCCATGAAACCTGTGGTTCCCACGGTCAAATGGACTAACTGGGGAGGAAGAAGTTTTATGATCTCCACTTCAAAAGAATAGAACCAACTTCCTATTCACATTAGAAGTAGGCTTAACCCGCTATGCTTAATGAAGGAATAAGATAACCTGGCTTTTCTCCAACTAAGGACAATTCCTATTCCCACTTAACAGAGCTAGTCCCTTGACACCTCCGGGTATTTTTGATTGTACTTTAGAAATGTATATAACATAACATATAACATAAAATGTTTGTTGATCAGAGTTTTGACACATTGAGTTCTCTGTTCATTTACATTGTTTATCTTTGATTGTTCTTAGAAAATGTGTCCTCAAAATTATTCATTTATTTTGTGAAAATTTTGTAATCTAATCAACTAATTGCTTTTGTTTTTTAATCTGTTCTAGGTTCCTTCACCATGTCATCTTCATTTCGAGATTTCAAAGTTATGACATTTGCAGTTATATGCTGTTGTTGCAAAGTACAAAGGGAACATGGGTTGATACTGTGATCCTGTGTCCAGAAAATAGTCCACAGAGTGAATGGTAGTCACACACTGGAGGTAACTAGGTTCTGCGTCTCAGGCTGGTGTTGGTGGAGGTGTTGCCATCCTCTCCTGGGAAAGATGTTGCTGGAAAAAACCCTGCGCAGATTGGTGAAAATATCATGCAGCACCCCAGTCAGGGAGCCGAAGTTGGAGTTCAGATTTTCCATCTGTACATTGAGCTCCCTCTGCACTTGCTTCATCTCCCGGATATCTGTCAGGACCTTGCCCATCATGTCTTTGGACTGATGGAGGGATCCCAAGACTTGGTCGATGATGGCGATGGTGGCCTGGGTGGCAGTGAACCCAGTAGCCTCACTTTGCTGGCCCACAGATTCCCACCCACGACACCTACCCCACTACCCTGTGGCCTCAACCTAGTGTGCTCCATCCCATTGGTTCCAAGCTGAACTGGAGGTTGTGGTGGTGGTGTATCAAAAGCAGCCAGGACTGGGGGCACAAGATTGGTGTGATGTTGGTTAAGTTACAGGAAGTGGAGGTATCCATAGGCTGAGATGTGGTAACAGCTGGGGTGGCAGGTGCAAGGGTGGGCCAAGTGAGACTCACTTTAGCTGTCTGCCCAGACACACCAGATGGACCAGGCTGCTCCTCGTCAACTGGACTTGCAGGAGTTTAGTCCTTACTAAATGCTTGATCCTGGTCTGGATTATACATCTAATTATTTTGAAGCAAAAATATAAAGTAACCTGAAAGTAAAAGTAAAAGATTATAATGATTATACCTTTCAGTGGTATTATAACAGGTTACACAAACAGTTTAAATAACACACAAAACTACTTAAAAAAAGCAGGTGAAAAGATGCCCTGAAATTCAATGAGATGATTAGAAAGCATACATAAAATATACCAAACATTTCACACAACACAGTAGAGAGGTGAAATGTGAATTCAACCATTCAAAAGCCTAGAGGCTTATACTCTGATCCATGTCAAAGAGCAACTCTTATAGAGCCCTTAATATATCACGTAAAGTCATCGAGTGAGTACCCTACAGGAATGCAAAACAAACATAACTTGCACAGAGTATTTCTATGATACTTTCCTCTATTATATGTTGCCTGTGGATTTCCTTGTGATTCTAATCATCTTATACTAGTTTATTAACAACCTAATAGGTCATATTTCCTCCTGTATGATTTTTAACCAATATTATGACTGTTGTATGAAACTCTATGCCTAGTCTTTCCCTAAGATTAACTTACATTTACCTTCTTCACTCAAGAATTTCTAAGGAATAAATTAGTAGTCCTATCAGTAGGAAATAAATGAGCAAGTTCTTCCTACTCTCAACCTCAACCTCATCATCATCATTTCTGATGTAGTGCTAAACTCCTAGGGCCTCCAAGACCTCATAAATAACTAGGCCTTAGTGGAGCTCACAGAGCTTCCCTCCACAGAATTGGCAGAGTCAATGAAAAACTCCTCAAAATTATGCAGAGTTCCAGAGTGGGCAGAGTATTGCTCAGCCACCCATACAGTTGACAAACAAACTCGTTTTCCCGGCAGCAGCCTTTTCAAAGGCCTGTTAAAAACAAACTAATAAAAACAACCCCTTTGAAAATGCTCCCGGCAACATGGCACTGGATAGTTATGACACCATTAGCCATAAAAACGCAGAACAAATATGTAGTCTTTGCCGATTACCGCTGCCAGCCTGCATTACTGTTATGGTGCACATCTATATGTACTGTAATGAGTGTGCCTCTATTTATGATCCATAATGTTCATGTGTCATTAATGGAAGTAGCAGACTGTTGGAGCAGTAAAGTGGCAGACGTGTTTTCACTGATAATGCATCCGACTTGCCAACTGTGATCACTGCATTCTGCCACTGGAAATGCCATGAACGTATTTAAAAAAATTTAAAAATGTCTCAAGCCCTGGGGGAGGGGGTCCCCGGGGCCCTAAATGGTCAAGGGAAAGGGGGCCACACAGCCCCCCTTCATAAAATAAAAAAAAAGGAAGCCGGCAATTCGCTGGAGGCCCGCCCCCTTTGTCAACTACTCTGCAAATGCGCCTCCTGGAGGAAATATCCTCGAACACAGATATCACTAACTTTTTTCTCAACAACTACTGAAAGGATTTACACCAAATAACAAAAAGCACAATCTGTGTAACCAAATCTGTGTAATCAAATCTAGCTATCTTCAAAATTTGGTGTAATTCCATTCAGTGGTTCGGGCTGTATATATAGTCACAAAAAAACAAAGGTTACAGGGACATTATAGTTAGGTTCAGATTTTACATACATAAAATCATACAAAATTCATCAGTTATAGTTATAGCTATCTCAAGAAACTATAACTCGTGCCCTGCCATGCACAGTTTTCTCATCAATAATTTCACAGCAAATATTGCAGTGATATTATCAATAATGTCATACAAGATGTCATGACTGATGTTATATGTGAGGTAATTTGCAGTGATTGGCGAGGAAGAGAGTTATAGTTACCTTAGGGCACAGCTATAGTTTTCTTGAGATAGCTATAACTGCTGAATTTCTATGGCTTTTTGTGCGTAAATTCTGAACCTTACTATAACATCCCTATATTAACCTTTGTTTTTTAGTGAAATCATTTTATTTCCTAACTATATCATCCGTGTAACCTTTACTTTTTTCAGTGAATTTCTACTCTTTTTTAATGCTATTTCCTAACTAGAAAGTCCCTGTAACTTTTGTTGTTTTCAGTGAATTTTGAGGTTTTTTTAACGTAAAGTAATATTTGATTACCAAACGTTAATCAACCACCGCTGTGCATGGCGGGGGGTTGTCCACAGGGCCTTTGGCTACCCCCGGCATGCAGCCAACCCCATGACGTGCACGGCCTTTGGCCGTGTGCTGAAGGGGGTTGGCCACAAGGCCTGGCCTGTGGCCAGGCCCTGCGGCCAACCCCCTGCATGCAATCAACCCCATGCTGCGCACAACCTTTGGCTATGCACAGTGGGGGGTTTGGACATAGGGCCTGCCCTGCGGCCAGGTCCAGTGGCCAACCCCCAAAGGCTGCCAACTCGCATGCACCCTCGGGCCTGGTGCATTTTTTAGAGGGAGGGGGTACAGGGCCCCCTCTCCTGGGGTGCTTTTGGCCCCAGAGGCACCCTCCCCTGTAGTCTGGCAACGTATTTCAGCATGAGGGAGGCATGCAACCCTCCCTCCCCAGGCCGATTTCGGCCCCAAGGACACCATCCCCTGGGGACCGGCACCATATTTAATGGGGAGGGGGGCACACAGCCCCCTTCCCTGGGTCGATTTTGGGCCGGGGAACCCAATCCCCAAGCCACAGGCGAGTGCTACTATTGTCTTAACTTTGTTTTTAAAGGTACTGTTTTAACTTTCCGTTAGCTGCCCAGGGGTTCTTGCCTGTGGCGTCTCGCTTCCTGGTCCACCGTGGCTTGTGCCGCTTGTGTGGAGGAAGCCTTTTAGCTTTCATTTCCTTTTTGCCCTGTCAGCATCAGGTAGCAGTCTAGCTGCTCCACTCACATCACTTCCGACCGGCTATATCAAGCCAATGCCGGCATTGACACGCGGCCAAAGCCACAAGCAAACGCTACCATTGTCTTAACTTTGTTTATAAAGGTACTCTTTTAACTTTCTGCTGGCTGCCCAGGGGTTCTTGCCTGCGGTGCCTCGCTACCTGGTCCACTGCGACTTGTGCCGTTTGTGTGGAGGAAGCCTTTTATCCTTCATTTCCTGTTTGCCCTGTCAGCATCAGGCAGCAGTCTAGCTGCTCCACTCACGTCTCTTCCGGCCAGCTATATCAAGCCGATGCTGGCAAAGAAGTGCAGTGGGCGTGCCAATGGTGTGCTGAAGGCACACCACAGGCAAGCGAAGCCCGTCTGCGCCAGTCCACGTCCAGCCATCGCCAGGACTCCTGCTTCTCTGATATCTGATCTCAGGTATTCTCTAAGATCTGTTTACTCCTTGGAAAAGCTGTATAAAATAGACAGCTTACACAGAGCAAATGCCCCTTCAGATCTTAGTTGTAATATTATTTTTCCAGTTCAACTAGAAGGCCATGTGGCCTGCTTAAAATGTAGATTCCATTGCTCCTCTATGACCTCTATAGAAAACAACAACCCTTCAGGGCTAAGAAGTGACCATACAAATCTGAATACTGCCGCTCCAATTAACTCATAAATGATTCCCTCCCTAAAGAACACATCTGCTCCCAATAGCTTTAAAAGTTTTTTAGTCAAGGTCTTTGCCTAAACATGCGGTAGAACTTTGGGACCTATTATCCTCTTTATCACCGGAGGTTGGTTTCCTCACAGAAACCTGGTTAAGTTCTACCACTTTACCAGCCATTACACTTGCACTACCTGAGAATTACAAAATGCTCAGACTGGATAGGGAAGGCAAGATTGGTGGTGGCATTGGCATTGTCTTTAAAGACAATAGTAAAATTCCAAGAATTGATACCGTCTCGGGAGATTGGGTGGAAATATGCATATTTAAGCTTGAACTCTCCCCCAAAATAAGCTGGAAAGGCACTTTAAAATACAGTCTCCCTGGACCTAAAAAAGAGTTGAGTCGACTCTTACTCGAATATATTGCGCCCCATGTGCTAGCAGCGCAACAGTTCCTTAGACTTCAATTACCATGGGGAAGATTCCCTTAACTTAGAGACTAGCCAATTATATTCTGATTTAGCAACATTTGGCCTATACCAACAAGTTATTGGATCAACTCATGCAGCAGGTCATATTCTGGACCTAATTTTTTCTAACATCTTACCATTGACTTGCGAACCGCCCAAACCTTTACTCTGGACAGACCACTCACTCATCTGCTTTCAGATTCCTAATCTCAACGAGACAGGAAAAACGAACACATTGGAAAAATATGTCTGGACTCAGTGGCTAAGGAGCTGAAGTTCACTGTCCCTTCAGATGATCTAGACATAAAACAAGTACTTTCTGACTACAATAGAGCTCTGAATTCTGCTTTTGATAAAATAGCCCCACTCAAACCTTATGACAATCTGCTACATAGACCCACGTGCCTCGGTACTCGACAGAACTAAAAATAGAGAAAGCCATCTTGTAAGAGATTAGAAAGATGGGGGCATCAGATTAATCTTCTAACAGACAAGGACACTTATAGACCATCCTTAAACATTAACCATCCCAACATCAAGAAAGCCTGTAAACTATTTATAACAAACCAAATCGCAGAGGCTAAAAATTCCTCCAAAGCCCTCTTTAAAGTGCTTAATACTTTTATGAATCCGGATGCATGCTTCAAAGAAATAATTACTTCACAATCACTTTGTGACGCCTTAGCTAACCACTTTGAAGACAAAATCAAAATGATTTATCAGAATTTCTCCAGTCCACTTGGTCAGGCCTGTGAGGAGCTCGATTTTTGTGCACTTCCACCAAACTGTGCTACCAGCCTAGGTCAATTTGAATGTTTTGCACCACAGACACTTCAGAAATGTCTTGTCTCAGCTAAGTCAAGCTCTCCCTTAGATGTCTTCCCCCCCAGAATCATGGCAGACCTCTCATATGAGCTTGCCCCCTCAATCTGTTCCCTATTTAATCATCAATACAGGTAAAATTCCAACGGCCTGGAAGGCGGCTCAGGTCAGACCCATAAAAAAAAGGGCAACTTGGCACTGACCAATCTTGCCAACTATCGACCCATCTTGCTGCTCCCTTTACTGGGGAAGCTATTTGAGAAACATATAACTAAACAACGTATAGAACATCTGGAGGCCAATAGATTCTTGGATTCATCTCAGTCCTGTAGTTGGTTATCAGTCGTCTGGAATATGGCAATGCACTCTTGGCCTCAGCCAATGAGACGTTGTTATCTAAACTTCAGTTGGTACAGAACACCACTGCCCGTCTCATCTGCAACCTCCCTTCTGGAGCTGCATCCTCCCCTCTATTGCATGCTCTACATTGGTTACAGGTGAGAAACAGAATTATCTTTAAGATCTGCTGTATAACTCATAAAGCTCTATTTAGTAAAGGGCCCACTTATCTATCTTCAAAGCTTACTTGCTACTCCCCCACAAGACTTTTAAGATCTTGCGACAAAGCTCTGCTCACTGTCCCTTGGTTCAGAAAGTCACGTTCATGGGGCAGGTCGTTTTCTTTCCTTGCCCCTTTTTATTGGAATAAGTTGCCTCTTCAAATGCGAATCTGTGAGGTTCAACTCCAGTTCAGGAAATTGCTTAAGGCTAACCTATTCTAACAGTATTACTTTCTGCCTGTTATCCTGGTATTCGCGCCGAGATACCCCTCCCGGTGAGATTCATGCACATAATAAATTAAAATAACATAACATCTCCCGAGACAGGAACATTTTGTTGGGGAGGGGGGTATGTGACACCCTTCCTGGGCCAATTTCGACCACTAGGACCCCAACTCCCTGGGCCTGGGAAAGTACAGAAGGTGAAGGGGGGCATCCAGCCCCCTTCCCCGGGCAATTTTGGGCCACAGGGACTCCATCCCCTGGGGCTCTGCACCTATATACATGGGGAAGTGGGCTCACAGTCCCCCTCCCCGAGCCCATATTGACCCCGGGGACCACTTCCCCCGGGGCCCAGCATTTAAAAAAAAAAGTGGGATGGAGCACTTGGCTCCCCTCCCGGGCTGATTTTGGTCTCATGAACCCCATCTCCCTGGGCTGGCCAATGTCTAAAGGGGAGGGGGATTATGCCGCCCCCCTCCCTGGGCAGATTTTGGTCCCAGGGACCCCATCCCCCTGGGCCTGGCCAACAAAGGGTGGTTGCCCTGGTTCCTAACCAGGGCTCCCACCGCACTATGGTTGGGGCCTGCGGGGCGAGCCCCAAGGCCACCATGGCCCCAGCTGGCTGCCTGCCTCCAGCGGGAGCCGGCATTGCTTCCACCCGCAGGGAGCAGCTAAAAATGCTGTTCCCTGTGGGTGGGACCAATTTATTCATCTGTTTTCCTTCCCGCTTCAGTGCAGACAGTTAAACAGATGAAAAGTCCTCTCCTAGCAGGCAGGAGCATTTTTCATGCTCTCGCCCGCTAGGAGCGGACTTAGTGTTTGCTCTTGCTTAGCGGGAGTTTTGAAATTGCTCCCACCAAGTGAGAGCAAACACAGGTTGTGTCCTGTGAGTAGGCACCCCAGGATTCAGCATATGTGCCGGCCCTGGGGGATGGAGTCCCCAGGGTCATTAATAACTCAGGGAGGGGGGCTGAGTGGCCCCCTCCCCTTTGTAATTGGGGCCGGGCCCTAGCTGATAGGGCCAATATTGGCACAGGGAGGGGAACTGCACAGCCCTCCTCCCCATGACTTATATGGCCAGACCCCAGGGGATGGGGTAACTGGGCCCAAATCTGCCCGGTGAGGGGGCCTGCATGCTCCCTCCACTTTTTGACTATGGCCGGGCCTTGGGGAATGGAGTCTCCGGGGCCGAAATCAGCCCAGGGAGGGATGCTCACATGCTCCTCTTCCCCCCAAATCTATATATTGTTCCTCCGGAAACCTGGCCCTCCCAGGGGCCATAAAAAATCAACAACTGCGGGAGACGCACATGTTTTTTTGAATTTTGCCACGGATCCTCTGTTAATTTTCAGCAAAATAAACATTATTGGGCTCCAGGCAGGGTCCCTATGGGACCCCACCACCAGCCTTAGGGGTCAGGTTATTCCTACCATGCCCCCTTGTGTTTTTTTGTGTGCTTTTCTTAGAACTCGGGCTGAGTCCGAAGTCCCAAGATGGCTGCCACCACTTCCTGGTTGAAGAGGTGGTAACCAATTAATGCATTGCTGTTTGGTCATGGATTTGTTGATCCACCTTCGTATCTTTATATTGTCCTCCAATGTTGGTGTTCTTTTGAAAAAGGGGTGTGCAGTTCCTCAAGGCAAGCAAAGTGTGATAGATTCAAGTTCCAGGGAAAGGAATGTGCTCCAATAGGAGCACGGGCCCTCACACACCTAAATGGGTGTCATGCTTCATCATTGGGCTGGCTCCTCATCCTGCTGGCGCTGCAATGCCCGACCATACCTATTTTAAACAACCCTTTGCAACCACTCTACACTTTAAACTTGAGCCCACACACCCCCACTTCACCAGACGGCTAAGTAAAAGATCTCCGGCAAAGAGCCCCCCAGTGGGTGCCCGTCAGGCATTGCAGTGCCAGCCCGACAAGGAGCTAGTGAGGGTGTGTGAGGACCCGTGCTCCTATTGGAGCACATTTCTTTCCCTGGAACTTGAATCTTTCGCACTTCGCTTGCCTTGAGCAACTGCACACCCAAATTTCCAAAAGATTACTGATACTTGGAGCATGTGTGCTGGACCTGAATAGCTCCTGGTTCTCTTTGTTGTAGAGTCGGAATGTTGGAGGCCACATCCTGAGCAAAGGGTGACGATTTAGAAGCATGATCATGGTGCAACAATATTTAAATATTAGGTATTACTGAGTTCACTGATTTTATGAAACCAGATCTCTTTGGGGAAACTCTGCTGTCAGAAATCATATACCCCTCTATGTGGCATGATTTTTCTGTTATAGCTGGTTTCTCACTTTTCCTTCACTTGCTATACTGCTGGTTCCATCTATTTAGCAAGTGCAGGGCCCTGCATATATACTTCTTAACTTCTTAAAATTCTTTAATTAGACCTTATTTAAGCATGTATAAACATTACTTTTTCTTACCATATCTTAATAATATGGCCGTGAGTATGCCTTTATTTCTCAAATTCTTAAAAAAAACTTTTTTACACTTGTTTAAATAATTTGGATCAACTCTGAAACTGGTTCACTTGGCTCATTGTATACTGGATTGTTTGACCTTCATACATATTATTTATGCATGTATAAACATTCCTGCTTTCTCACTATGTCTTGATAACTATGGCCGTAAATATGCCTTAATTTCACAACATCTTAAAAAATGCTTTTTTACACTTGTTTAAATCATTTGGATCAACTCTAAATATTGGTCTACATGGCTCATTGTATACTGCATTGCTTGCTCTCCGTTTTTAGTTTCATTGTAATTGTCCATTTTTGTAAATTCTCCAATTTTGAATTTTTCTCCAATAATTGTTGTTAAATTATACATTTGTGCTGATATTAGCCAACCTCCAATTACTGTAGCTGGAATCCAGCCCTATTCTAATTCTCTTCCAACTGTTCCTTCATTTCTTTGAGAGAAGGCCTCCTCTTTTCAGTCTGTCCTCGCTTTCATTTCCTCCTGGGACTCACGCCGGCGCCTACAGCTCTACCCTTTGGCCATTGCGCTATTCCCACAAGGATCCTTTACTAACTGAGCGCACACCTGTTCACAAGTTAGTCTCCCCCCCTTTTTTTTTTTTCACGATGATACGTCCGCATTGGGGTACCATACTTCATACGGCCGGATGCTTCCTAGGGTACGCCCGCTCACTAATGCCCCTTTCCTTTTTGCCTCACAGCTCATAACCTTAATCAGGTGCAAATTACCTCACTGGACCTCGGCTTCACGAGCGCGCACTGCGCCTCATGTAAGTTTTTTCCCCAGGCTGCATTTGTTAACCTGTTTTATGCTGCCGGTTAGGTCTGCGTTGAGATTTACACGCATTTATGTTAATGCTTTTTTCAGCCTTCTGCCCTATCCCTGTGAGGCTCCCTGATAATAATTCTTCATTTCCACTGACCCTCCCTGGGTCTTAAATTGTAAGTTATTAATTTTCCTTTTTCCTCACAGAGTGCATGGGCATTACACCGTTTTCTCCCCCTAATACTAATTCCAATTCCTTTCATTCCAGGCTCCAGCACTGCTCTAGTGTTATTTACACCCTGATTGTGGTTCATAATTAGGCCACGCCCTCTAGCAAGGTTAGTTCCCAATCTCACCTTCACACCACTCAGGCGAGAATTTTCTCCTCTACCTCAGCTCTTTCTATCACACCTTGAGCCTAGGCACATTAGTTCTTTCCTCATCTTGCACTCACTTCCTGTTCGAGAGCAGCATGAATTCATGCGTCTTGCCTCACTCTTGTCATTATGACATCTCTGTCCCTTGATGGCTCATCCGCTCAATCTGTCATATCTTTTTCTATCTACTTCGAGCCCTTTCTGTCATCTATCATTGCATGACCCGGTCCACTTTTGATTGGGTTTATCTTTTTCTATACAGCACTTTTGTAAAAATAAATAGCCTGGTCCTGAAGATGGCCTGAAATCTGAACAGGTCGAAAGGCCGTTGACATTGCAGCGCTATCTACGGCACCATCCTCATGGTTCCCACAAAAATTAATTGTACTCATTAATGGATTCATGTGCGGGAACCAGTAAGAGTTCACTGTTTCCCGCTGTATATATACCCTTCACTTGTCACTTGCGCCGTTCACCTTTTTCATGAGCACTTGTGCACAGTTTCGTACAGGTTACATGACATTTAATGTAACAGAGTGCTGTTGTTTTGAACTTGTTTTGACCTTTTTACCAAATATACAAGAAGGATTTTTACATTTATTGTTCTTTGGTTTCTTGTCTCCCTCCCCTTTTTTCTTCCCCCTCATTTGCAACATGTTATGTGCATGATTCTTTGTAACTGGCAACTAAATAATACCTGTTGAGACATTGTTGTATGTTACATACTATTCACCCAGGTCTTAACTGGGTATATGGGTATCCTCCTGTGGTTTGATACTGCAGAAATCTTTGTCACAGAAAAGTTCTTGCAGTACTTTATAGTGGTGATAGTGCACAGTGCTGTGTCTCTGAGGCTTCTGCCAGGTGCTCCTTGCACGTTGGGTATTAGCTGGGCTCCTCAATTTCACAGACTAACACTTCATTCTGCAACTGGTCAGTGAGAGAAACACAATTGAATGTCAGCTGATATGATCTTTTTTTCCAGATTTTGCAAGGACACTGCAGGAAGCCTGAAGATCTTCCATTGAAACCATGAAAGCCCTTTGAGTAGTGAACATTAATTATTCTGTGCTATATTCTGCCAAACTCTGTGTGACGGCAGAGGGCTGCATGTTCTTCTTGCTAGGCTAGATGAGGAGCTTAAGTTTTGTAAGAAAATTGGTAGCAGAAATAACTCTGCACAACCTTCCACCAGCATGGGTGCCTCCCAGGAATCAATCAGTAATGTTGAATTTTGCCATTTTTGGTAATGCTAACATTTATGTCTTAATATTTAAAGCACTATGTGACCAGTGTTCCTCTTACTATTTGAGGTAATGGTTGATGTCCCTTTCAGTCTATGATGGGAGGATTTGCTATTATGTTGTTCCTCACTGAATAATTATGAAGGGGATACATGCGGATGATGGTCAGTGGCTCATGCCTCTAAGTACGTTCCACACAAAATATGGCAAGAGTTACATATGGTTTGACAGACCAGATAAAGATCAAAATAGGAGTCTGTCAAGGCTGTGTGCTTGCACCAACCATATTCACCCTACATATAAATGGGGTGATAAACTCCTAATATGGCTGTAATAACGATTTCCCTAAAACTCCTTGACAAAAACATTCCTGCACTCTTCTTTGCAGATGACACACTATCAAAAATGTTAATGGGTCTCCAAACTCTGTTTAGCATATTCCCCATCTCTTCTAAACAGTGCAGATTTGAAATCAATCTTAGTAAACCCACAATTATGGTATTCAATTCATATAGGCCATTCTGGGAAAAGGGACCAGGTCACCTAGCTCATTGTCCCTAGACCCACAGATTGCAAAGAGCCAAATGACTCTACAACATAGAGCATGTGTGGTATTGAACAACAAAAGTCATTGTCTTATTGACCAGTATCCCCAGTAGTAGAAATATACCGAGTCAAATGCTTGGGCACCACACTATACGGTGCAGAGATGTAGGGTGACTGTAATCTAATCTGCTTAATTAAAGCTGTATACAAGTTTGAGAATGCACTACTTAAAATTCAAAAAGTGCCCCCATGACTCATCTACGCCTGGACTTAGGGCTAAAGAATGTAGCAGATGTTGCTAATCTGCCTCCTCATTTGTACTGGGTGAGTCTGTTGATAAACAATCAATTGGAGCCATATCAGAAATCATTTGTTGAGCTGAAAGTATTGGATTGAGTGCTCAAATTACCATGGTTCAGTTACTGAAAGCTTGTCTCTATCAATTACATTTGTAGAGGATCTAGGCAGCACCAGAATCCATCTCTAAAGATTCATTGTCTCTGGTAAAATCTAGATGTTGGTTATTTGTAAATTAAAAGTGGTATGAAGAGTCAAGAAAGGATGGTTTGGTTGGAAAGTTCCTTGAGGGCAAAAGCCTGATGCTGTTTGAACCTTTCTCCAATAGATTTGAGCCAACAGAGGCAAGAACCTTATATCTATAATTCAGGATTGGGATTCTACCAATCAAGTTTTCACAGTAAAGGAGATGTTTTGCCTGCAGAATCCAATGTTTGACCTGTCTGCCAGGCACAGTCCAGAAAGGCCCAGTTATCACTACATCAGAAGGAAATCGATAGTCCCAATCTGTCGGAAATTGGCTAAAAGACAATATGAAATTGCACTTAGGATTTTTAAAACAGATAATAATGAACCACTTGGCACTTAAGATATAGATAATGTGGGCAATTATAAGATGGCTATCATGTATACTCATTTGCTCCATCGATCTTTGATTTCAATAGAATTCAATTTGCACTTGCACTTTACTAAGATGTATATCTTTTAATGTTTTTATGCAAATAAGATATTGTTCTTGCATGTTTGATGGTGTTTTCCCGCCGAAATAAAAGTTATACTACTACTACATATGGTTTGGGTAGCTATGGGTATCTGCACTGCGAGCAGGGGAAGACAGTGTGGGTCAGTGGGCGGATGGGAATGGGGTTGGAGTATAGGTTAGGTTGGTTATTGGACAATCAATTATACATGGATGCTATATTGTAGTACACGTTATTTGCTGCGGCCCCATAGGACATGCTTATATGCCATACACATGCCAAACTCTCAGTACTGCATGGATTTAAATGTGCAACCTGGAACATTCATGGGTTTAAAACACCCAAGAAGGCAAGGCTTGTTCGTAGCTTACCTTGACAGACTCAAAATAGACATAATACTTCTACAGGAGACATTCCTGGACCAGTGGTGCCTTTTGGGTTTTGCTCAGAAATGGGGCCATAAAGATATTTTTCAGCATATAGCTCCTGTGCTAGGGGGTAGCTATTCACATTAAGAGGACAGTTCACTTCAACCTAGCGGATACACAAACTCATCCTGAGGGCACAGCCCTTGTTGGTATTGGGGGTATTATGCGAACAAAGAGGAACACCCTGAATGTAGAATAATCCCAGTTCTTTGAGAGGGTAGATGCCATTCTGCAAAATTATATAAACTCCAAACTGATATATGGAGGCAATTTTCATTTATTTGGTGACCCTTCACTTTACAGATAGAGTCCTCTCTCATGCTTGATATACCAGGCTTGTCATGCCATTTTCCCAGAGCTAGAGGATCATAGCCTTCTAGATATCTGGCAAATTGATAGGGGGCAGGTAACTAGGGATGGGCAGAATATTACGTCTGCCCTCGGAATTGGTGGAATTTTGGCAACTCTGTGTTACTATTGTAACATGGTGTTTTAGCCAAATTCCGCCAATCTCCGTGTGGCTGAATTTTTCCTTGTATGCGGCTCATGAATGGTAAGTTGGCAAGCGAGATTTGGTGTCCCCTAGCGTGATTTAAGGTCACTAGGAGGACACCTAGTGAGATTTTTCTAACACAGGCAGACGCGGGTGATGGCGACTGTTTGCGGTCAGAAGGCTGCAGCTCAAGCAGAAAATCTCCAACCCACCCTGTAAGATATCACCACCAGAATCTTAAGCTCCAGCACCATTGGGAAGTGGTCAGAGAAAGTACGTGGCAAAGCGTTCCAGGATGAAAAGTCAGCACGAACAGAGCACACGATGCAACAGAGGGTGCAGCTACTCAAGTTGATTTTGATGCCCTTCAAGTAGATTTTCTTCCATGATGTTGCATGACAGAGTTTTTGTGAGGAAATGGGGACTGTGCTGATTTTTTTAAGAGCAATCTGGGATCCATTTTAAAATATGCTACTGAGTGGGAGACATTTATGGGATGTCAAACACTAAACACTCCGGGGTGTTAAAATATATATGTCACCAGCTCCAGAGGTGTGAGGCAGATCTATGCCTTTTGGACAAACAAGATGCTGATAAACCCCAGTTCGACATACTTGGACGGATTCAAGGACTCCTGCTGGAGTATAGCAAGTAGAGGGGATAGAGAGGTAATATTGCTCTGCAAATACACATCGGTTCTCCATTACGGTGAGGGAGAAAGACTTAGCATAACTTTGCTGTAGCTCCTTAAGAGCACAAACAGGCATGCCCCTGTAATTATGGCTTTCATACAAGAGTGGGGATTTCAAAGAGAGAGAAGAGATACTGCAGGAATTTGCATCTTATTATGCTGACCTATACAAGGCTATATGCAATTTAGGACATGGCAAATTAGCACCTATCAGAATGAGTTTGCCCTTTTAAAAAAAAACTGTTTTCGGCAATGGGCCGCACCAGTTGACTGCAGGGATTGGCCAATGACCAGACCCTACGTTAAACACGCTACAGGTAGCCAACACCCACTGTGCAAGGTCTTTGCAAAGTTCCGCTGGTTTGATTGCAGGGACAGATCTTCACCTGGACTCTGTGCCTGACCCACCATGGGTAGCTAAACACTACTGTCAATGGCCTTTGGTCATGTACAGTTTAAGTTGGCCACAGGTCCTGGAATACGTCCAGCATTGAAGTCAACCAACTGAAAGGGCCCAACATCCTCTACACATGGCCTTTTGTCATGTACTGCATGGGTTGAGTGCAGAGCTTGGCCATTGGCCAGGCCCTGAACCCTATTTTGTTTTTTAAGTGGTCTGCTCTCCCAGGCATGGGGTTTGCAAACCCTTGCAGATTTGTGAACCCATGTTGCTCCTCCACAGGGCTCATAGACCTTATTCCAGAAACCCAGCTGAAAGTTAGACAAGTATGCAAAACTCCCTTGCCATTGCTTTGTGAACCTTTGACTAGGGTTTGCAGTCTTTGGAGCGCTCTACCAGAGTCAGGATCAGTTCCGCATTACCAAATAGGCAAAGTATGCACCGGCCTATGGGCCCCACTCCTTTTAGGGGCCCTGCGACAATGGATCAAAATAATATTGATTTGATCTTGAAAGAAAATAATAATCAAGCTTTCTTAAATATTATTTCTAAAATATATACTGTATTAATTTAATGTGCCCATTAACAACTTAAAGTACATAACCCAGAGTACATAACATTTTGTCTCTTACAAGCGCGTCTTCTGACAGCTAACATTTTGTAAACAAATCCGGAGCATTGAGTAATAGGACATAATTTGCCTGGAGAGCCCCGAAATGTCGAATGTCTAGGGGCCTCCACAGGGTATAATCCAGCACTGCTCAGGAGTTAGGGGATACTTCACCTGCCCCTTTACAATTCCTTCATTTTCATTTTTCAGCACATGAGCACCAAGTCGCTATGACCTATAATGGTGGCCACAACCTTTTTCTTCAAGTTATAGTCAGCCAATCACATATCTTTGGGTCAAGAGATTAATAGGAAAAACTCTTTCTTGTGAAATCCAATTTGTTTATATTTTGGATTTGGAATCTCGGATTGTCAGCAAACCCAGGTTTGTGGAACTCCACAGTCTAAAAGTCCAGATACCTCTAACTTTAAACCCTTTCAAGCCCACCCCAAAATGTTTTTTAAACAGTAATTGCTCAAAATTACTGAATGGATGTACACAAAACCAAACAAGTGCAGTTCTACTTTCATTCCAAGTTTGGGGGATTCCACTCGGTGATTTTCCCATGGGAGTTACAAAGAAAAAGTCACTTTTTCGATCCTCCCCCCTTTGAAGAATCAGCATGAAACTTGGCATGCCTAGTCCAAATCCGATGGTCATTATTCTTTGTAAGATTCCATGTGGATTTGTCAGACAGCACTGAAGTTATTAAGAAAAGAAGAAATGCCTTTTCAAGGGAAACCCTGTCATAACAATAACTACAGTGTACCTATCGCCAATTCTGAAATTGTAATTGTATTGTATTGTAATTGCATTTATATAGCGCTTACTACCCCTGACGAGGCGTCAAAGCGCTTTTTAGGCAAGTAGCACGCTACACCGGGACCCATAGAGGATTAGTGTTGAATTAGTATAGTGAAACATGAAAGTAATTTTAAGTGGTGGATAGGTTAGTCAGTTATTTGGATTCGGATGGAAAGCAGAAGGATAGAAAAGGAAAAAAAGGTTTGTATTTATAGAGCGCTTGTTACCCCTGATGGGGTGTTGAAGCGCTTTTTCAGTGAGTAGCACGCTACTCCCGAACCCATAAAGGATTAGTGGTGAATTAGTATAGTGAAATATGAAAGTAATTTGAGTGGTGGATATTAGTCAGTTATTTGGATTGAGAAGGGTAGCAGAGGGGAAAAAAGGCTTGCATTCATATAGCACCTGTTACCCCTGATGGGTGTTGAAGCGCTTTTCTGACGAGTAGCACGCTACTCCGGAACCCATAAAGGATTAGTGTTGAAAGTTAGTATAGTGAAATATGAAGTAATTTGAGTGGTGGATATGTTATTCAGTTATTTGGATAGAGAAAGGTAGGTGGCGGGATAGAAGAGGGAAAGAGGTTTGTATTTATATAGCGCTTGCTACCCCTGATGGGGTTTTGAAGCGCTTTTGGCGAGTAGCACGCTACTCTGGAACCCATAAGGATTAGTGTTGAATTAGTATGGTGAAACATGAAGTAATTTAAGTGGTGGATATGATAGTCAGTTATTTGGATTGAGAAGGGTTGGGGAGGGGTAAAAAAGGGAAAAAGGTTTGCATTTATATAGCGCTTGTAACCCTGATGGGGTGTTGAAACGCTTTATTGGTGAGTAGCACGCTACTCTGGAACCCATAAAGGATTAGTGGTGAATTAGTATAGTGGAATATGGAATTTGAGAAGTGAACATGTTAGTCTGTTATTTTGATTGGAAAGGATACTGAAGGGATAGAAGAGTGAAGGATTTGGATTTTTTTTTTTTTTTTGGGAGGTCATAGCAGTAGGAGGAGGCTTTTGGATGAGTAAAAAGGGGTTTTGGAGGGGAAGAGTCAGAGGGAAGAGTTCAGAAAGGTTTGTTTTGTGGGATCGGTATAGTAAAAAGAAGTGTCAGATGATGCAAGGAGGTGTAGAGTAGGGGAGAGTAGGGGAGAGTCTAGAAAGGGTTATTTTGGGGGTCATAGTAGTGGTATGGGCTTTGGGATAAATGAGAGAGTGGATGTAGAGGATATATTGATAGATGTATAGGGTGAGAGATAGGGTAGTGCATTGGAAAGAGTAGTATAAAGAAGTTTGAGATGAGTCAGAAAGTTGGGCTAGAAGATATATTGAGAGAAGCATTGGAAATGCTAAATTAGAAGAAAGTGATTAATATATAGATCCATAAGTACATTGAAAGTATATAGATGCATAAAGAGATAGGGTAGTGCATTGGAAAGAGTATTATAAAGAAGTTTGAGATGAGTCAGAAAGTTGGGCTAGAAGATATATTGAGAGAAGCATTGGAAATGCTAAATTAGAAGAAAGTGATAAATATATAGATCCATAAGTACATTGAAAGTATATAGATGCATAAAGGAGGTAAGTATATGTAGTTTAAAGATATTGATAGAGGTACAGGATGAGAAATAGGGTAGTGCATTGGATATGCTTTTTTAGGAGAAAAGTAACAAACACACAGATCAAAGTACCTGGAAGGTACATAGATGCACAATGGAAGCAAGTACATGTAGACCAAAGATGATTTCTTTTTTTTTTTTTACAACATAATTATTCTACATGTTTATACAAAGCAATACACAAAGATAGGTACATATCTATAGTGAAAATAAATGCTTATATACAGAGGGATATGCTGTAAATTTCTGTTTGCGTATGGTGCTTATGTGGGGAAGAGCCAATTCTTGAGTAGTTTTCTGAAGATAAGGTGGTTGTCGGTGGATCTTATGTTGGGGGGTAAAGAGTTCCATAGTTTGGCTGCTTGAACAGAGAAGGATGTGCCACCCATGGTTTTTTTCTTGTATCTTGGGATTTTGAGGCGAGATGCCCCTTTAGAGCGGAGGTTCCTTTGTCAAATGTGTTTTGGTGATTTTATTCCTGATGAAGAGTGGTCGCATTCTATGTATTGCTTTGCGGGTGATACAAAGTAGCTTGAACGTGGATCTTCTGGCAACCGGTAACCAATGCAGGGCTTTCAAGGCAGGTGAGATGTGGTCTCGCGGTTTGATATGCAAGAGTAGTCTGGCAGCCGAGTTCTGAATCCGATGTAGTCTTTTCATGGTCGTTAAAGGTGATCCGTGGTAGAGGCTATTGGCGTAATCGAGTTTGGACAGAACAAGGGAGATGGTAGCTTGGACCTTGTGTGGAAATCCCAAATGAGGGAAAATTCGTCGCAGCGTTTTTATAGTGACAAAGCTTGATCTTGCTAGTTTGTCCACTTGGGCATTCATCGAGAGCTTGGATTCCATGGTCATTCCGAGGTTTCTTACTTCCTTCGATACTTTAGGCGGTGATCCCAGTTCATCAGGCCAGGCGGCAAGCGGGTCATAATGTTTCCAATCGCCACACGTGAGTATTTCCGTTTTGGAAGCATTCAATTTGAGATGGCTCCAAGTCATCCACTGATCCACAGCTCTGAGACAACTGAAAATTGGGGATTTTCCAATGTCTTTGGGGCATTCTAGTTGAAGGAGTATTTGCGAGTCATCTGCATAGTTATAGCACGTGAGGTGAAATTGATTGATCAGTGCCGGTAATGACTTCATGTAGATGTTGAAAAGCATGGGCGAGATGATAGAGCCTTGAGGGACCCCTGCTGTTGTGGAGTATGGTTTGGATGAGAAAGGTGGGGTATGGATGACATTAGTTCTGTTTCGAAGGTAGGACGCGATCCAATCTAGAGCAGTTCCCTCTATGCCGGCTTCATAGAGTCTTTGTTTCAGAGTGTCATGGGCAATCGTGTCAAAGGCAGCCGAAAGGTCCAAGAGGAGTAGCGCAGCAACCCCGTTGTGGTCTACTGTATTCTTCAGGTCATCCCAGATGGCAAGGAGGGGAGATTCAGTGCCTCTTTCCGGACGGAATCCTGTTTGGAAGTCTGAAAGTATGTCATTCTCTTCAATGAATTGTGTCATCTGGGCGAACGCTGCTCTTTCTATCAGTTTGCCCAGGAAAGGTCCATTTGTAATGGGTCTGTAGTTGTCAGGGTTAAGCAGGTCCAAGTTTGTTTTCTTCAGTAAAGGGCGTATGTGTGACTTTTTGAGTTCTTCTGGAAATATTCCGGTAGTTAAGGAATCGTTGATGATTCTTCTTACTGGAGTGGCAGCAGAGGTTGCTAAAAGAATTGTCTTGAAAGTTTGTGGTGGACATGGGTCAGAAGGGCTGCCGGCAGGCCTGCTTGCTTTGACCAGGTCCATAAATTCATCGTGTGAGATGTGATGGAAGGAGCAGAGAGGCTGGGTTAGAGTATTCTTCGATTGTTGTTTTGTACAAGGGTTAGTGCTGGTGCTTTGTTTCTGTTTTAAGTATGAGTCCAATGTGTCAGCTTTGTGCGTGTAATAATTTGCCAGTTTGTCTGTGAAATCTTGAGTAACAGGATGAGTTCCTTCTAGGCAATTTGGTTTGCGAAATTCATTGAGTATTTTATAGAATTCTTTATTTGCACATTTAGCATTTTGAATTCTGTCTGAATAGTACATTTTCTTAGCTTTTTTGATAGCTGACTTACAGTGGCGGTGCGTCCATTAGGGCACTGGGGCGTTGCCCCACAAGCCGCCCACGCCTGCAGCTCCCTCGGCGTCTCTGAACATAAGTAAACTCTCAGTTTACTTAAGTTCAGAGACACCGAGGGAGAACTGACAATCATGTCAGTCAGCATGACGTCGGACCGCCCACCCCCTTCAGAGTCTGAAGGGGGTGGGCGGTCTGGCGTCATGTTGACTGACATGCATTGTCAGACCACCAGGGGCATGCAGCAGCACAATGCAAAAGTGCGCATGACTGGGGAAGGTTGGCAAATTTTTCCGACCAGCCCAGTCATGCGCACTAGTGTCTGCTCAGGCTGCGGCTGCGCATTAGGAGAGCGAGGGTTGAGCAAAGGCTCAAACCCCGGTCTCCAAATGGGCAGGCGGGCGGCGAGCAGCCCTGCTAAGCCAATCCTGGTGCTGCTGGAGCAGCGCCAGGATTGGCTGAGAGGGGTTGCCAGCAAGTGACGCGGCTGTTCCTGTAGGCGCCCAAGTGACCCCGGAGCAGAGGCGGCGCGGACCCGGTCAGGACCGGCAGGTACGTTTTTTTATTTTAAAACTCCCCCCCGTGAGTATTGCGAGCGGAGCCGCGACTGCTTAACAGGCACTGTGGACCTTCTGGTCTAGTCCGACATCCTGGCGAGCCAGGTGGGCGCCTATAGCAGCTGTCTATTGGCATTTAAAGTTGTCCAGTTTCCAGCACCATTTTCTAACCGTTAATAGCTTTGAATATAGAAGCGGACATTTATCCGTGTGCCCCCTAATTCGTACCGTTGGTGATATGGACAACTTTTCATCACATTGAGTAACGTAAGCATCGCAGAGTGGTGGTTGTGGTTTGGGTGTTTACTTTCACTTGGGAGGGAGTTCTCGTCAAATGTTGTAATGCTCATCGTATGCTCTACTGTTTTGTATGCTCATTATGTAGAGTTTGCCAGTGTTTGTTGTTGAGTGCTAGTGACCGATATGTGATTGCCCCAGGCAGCTTTTCACTAGGTGCTCTGAGTCCTAAGATGGGAAATCGCGATAGGGGAATGATAATACGATGGATATTCGAATATAGCATGTCTCAAACTGACATGTCTACCAGAGCTTTATTCTCCCACAACCCTCGGGTGCGTGACGGGTGCAGTGTTCCCATTCAATCTCAGGCATCCCACAATACAGTCTCAAGTATATAAATATTGTGACAATAGTGTTGGCTTTTGGGCTAGTTAGTAGAACAAAATATGTATGCTGTATTTCAAGGTTAACATTTGAGGGGCAGTAATCCCAACGTAGTGGTTTGATGGGAATATAGTCGAAAAATGTTGTACTTCATTTTTAAAAACAAATTTACCACTTCTTGAATCTGCTGTATGCCTAGGACCTCGATCGTTACAGTTTAGCTGCATTTCTAAAGTGTTGGAAGAATGGTACATTCATCTCCACCACGGGTTTTTGTTTTCGTGTTGGTATCTGTTTCCGGTAAATTGACCACTTGTGAGGAAGAACTTGTTCAACCTCGTGCTTCTAATCTAGATTGCATGTGAATTTTGGGCATTGGAGCCAGAGGCTAAATGTAATCCATTTAATTGTACAATTAATAAGTGGAATTGGAGGCGTATTTGACTGGGCTGCTGTGTGTGCCAGGAAGCTTGATGAATCTCTGTTGCGTCAGCTTCCAAGCACGCCCCTTTCACTGCTGCCTGTTACGGAAGGGAGTCTGGTAGTTTGAGCACAGAAGTGACTTTGGAAATGTAGATATCCTATCAAACTTAGAGTCAGAGGCAGAGGGTGTCCCTGGGCGGAGCTCCTAGCAGCATTAGAGCACGCACAAAAATGTGCATTTGTAGGTATTCACTTACTCCTTGCTGGTAGTTTCTCACCATGGAAATGCCTGTAAATGTACTGTTTACTTAAAGTTTGGCACGCGACCCACCAGCCTGCCAAGGCAGCCGAGGAATGTCCTTCCTCCCTTGCAGAAGACCAACCACCATCCTTAGAGTTAGACTCTAACACTAACCACACTTCATCATGTCTGTAAGTGTGCACGGAGTGCTGCGGGGCACACGCGTACAGCCAACTAGCTAGCATTTCAAAATTAATGGAGTTGTATTTCAATATCACAGTGAGGCTCAAGCAAATGTCACTTTCGACAGCTGCAGATTTCTGTTTGTAAAGGTGAACACAAAGGAGTTGCTTTACGGATAGGAAGAGGACAATCATATTGCTAAGTGCCCTCCTAGTCGCAACGATATGCTGTGGGAGGTGAATGTTTTTTTTACCTGACAGTACCGCTCCAACTGTTTTTCTTGTTTTGGTTTGAGTTTACCTCACAACGCTGGCACTAAGTGATACGATTAAAGATCTGTATTTCTTTTCACCTGCCCTTATTGACAGACACTATTACCACAGCTCTATCTAGTGTTATGCAACAGACCAATATAGCTGGCAGCGGGAAATGGAATTGTACTTAACAATATGCAATATTATGCTATAGAATCCATTCAATACAACTCTGCTAGTAGAGCTGTGATGTGTTTTTTGGTTGTAAAACAATACAAACGTTAAAAAAAATATATATATATATATATATATATATTGCTGTGTCTGCCTCTGTGTCAGATGCTGAGACTGTCGGAACACCACATATGGTCTATAGGAAATTGCCTGTCAGTGTCAGAACTAATGTTTGGTCAAAAGCGTCTATCTAGATTGCCTTAGGTGAGGAATCAATCACCTTTAGAACATAAAGACTTGGCTCAGTGAGAAAAAGCAAAGACGTTATGAAAGTGCAGACTGACCAAGAGAAGGAGAGGTCATTCGTCTACCATGAAAATATGAAAGTTAGTGTTGGCCAAACAATGTACGACAAAGCTGTTAACCCCGACGTTTCAAGTTACTCTAATCAGAGTTAGGCAAGTAAAAGAAACCATGGTCAATCATTTTTTAAAGGTGTACTTTTGTTATGATGTGGGAAGTGTTAGATTCACTCAGTCACTGGACCTGCTCTGTGAAAAGTGTATGCAATGTTAATTTTCTTACAATTTTTCAAACATTAGATTAAATTCTGGATTTGTATTTAGCGAGTGACAGTGTATTTAAAGAAAACACGCACTTCTGTTCATGGATCTTTTCTTTCCGAATCGCTCTTTGTTTATAGTTTAAGGGATTTGAATACCATAAACCGGAAGTGCCCAGATATTTCAGCAGGCTAAAGCAAAAATACCTGTTATTACCAATTCTTTTTCTTCCTGGATGGTTGAATTGTCTTTTCTGCGCTGGGAACGAGGACTTTCCCGTTTCATGCACGAAATAAATGAACTTATGTACCTATTCATATCCTGTCGGCAGCATGCTTAATTTAATTTATTTGAAAACCACTACTAAGAGCTGACAGCAGGCAAGGTGCACCCCAAGAGAGATTATAGGGAGAAGGGGTCAAGAGTAACAAGTAGGGAGCACAGGCATGAAACCCGCCACGGCAGTAATGAAGCAGAATGTCTGGCTGCATATTCACTTATACGCTAGACCTACTGACTTTGTCAATGCTGAGGCCTAAATACATATCCTGTGTGTACCTATAGATCTGGTAGCTGAGTATGAGGAAGGAGGGCAAAGGGCTGGGTGCAGGAGGGAGAGGCGTCAGCACAGAGAGAGAGAGGTGCAGATTGGAAGAGATGCGGTAGGGAGAGATGTGTACAGGGAGAGGTGCAGACGGAGAGATGCAGACAGGGAGAGATGTGTACACGGAAAGATGCAGACAGGGAGAGATGTATACAGGGAGAGGTGCAGACTGGGAGAGATGCAGATAGGGAGAGAGGTGTACAGGGAGAGGTGCAGACTGGGAGAGATGCAGACATGGAGAGATGTATACAGGGAGAGGTGCAGACTGGGAGAGATGCATATAGGGAGAGAGGTGTACAGGGAGAGGTGCAGACTGGGAGAGATGCAGACATGGAGAGATATGTACAGCGAGAGACGCAGACTGGAAGAGAGGCAGCAGGGAGAGATGTCATGTGTACAAGGAGAAATACAGGCTGGGAGAGATGCAGACTAGAAGAGAGGCGGTAAGGAGAGATTTAGGTAAAAGTTTAATAACTTTTCATGCTCTGCTCTTGCAAATTGCTTTTTGTAACAGGAAGTCAGCGTTTTGAGTGCGAGCTAGGCATGAGTCAGGGCCTCTGCTCTCCAGCTCTCTTAATCTTAAATTCCACCTGCTCCTTTACAGCACATGTGAACAGTCAGCCGGTTATTTTGGGGCACCATTTGCCCACTCTTTTTTCAAAATGTTCTCGGGGGGAGAAACCCCCCGAACCCCCCATAGGTGGTTCAGGCTCGCTCGCTACGCTCGCTCGCCGCAGTGAACTACGACAATTGTTTTACACCTCACCACTTTTAAATGTCACCATCCGCCACTGCTGACTTGTATAATCTGTTAACTTTTTGTAGTTGAAGTTTATCTTGTTTGGCGTTTGTTTTGAGCCAGGTACGTTGCAGCTTTCTAATTTGTTGTTTTATGTCTTTTATTTCTATGTTTCTCCAAGGCGCTTTTTTTCTTTTGTTCTGTTGTGTGGTTTTAAGTGGTATCAGGATGTCAAAAGCTTCCTGTAGCCACTCATATAGTTTTTTAACAGAATTTATTGTTTCCAGATTTGTACTGGATGTTAGCTGTGTTTCTAAGTGTTCCAAATTGAGTTTGTTCCACGGCCGATAGGTGGATGGATGTAAGGTAGTTTTAGGTGAGTCGTTTAGTGTTGTTTTATGTTGGAAAGCAAGCAAGTGGTGGTCTGACCACGTGACTGGAGGTATAGTTTGAAAGGTAACTAGTTCAGTATTAGCAAAAATGACATCTAGGATATGTCCAGCGATGTGTGTGGGTTTGTGGACAATCTGATGCAGGTCCAGTGCATCTAGGCCAGTGATTATTGTTTTTGGATGGGTCATATTGGGTTTGTCAAACTAAATGTTGAGGTCACCCAGAACGCATAGGTTGGAGTGTATTGTTATCAGGTTTGAAACTGTGTCTAGAAGTGCGTCTGGGAATGTCGCCTTGCTAGGTGGAGGTCTGTAAAGGAGCAGGAAGTTACAGGAGGAAGACGGTGTAGGATTGCATCTGGTGAGAAGAGCCTCACAATTCTTTATGGTGATGTCGTCAACTTTAGTGATATGTAATGTTTGCCTGAACACAACAGCTAGACCACCTCCATTTTTGCCTATACGATTTTGGGTGATCGTTTGATAGCCTAGAGGAACGGCTTCATGCAGGACTGGAGCCATATCATCTCCCAACCATGATTCAGTTATGAATAGTATGTCTGGATTTGCATCTGTGAGAATGTCGTAGATGTGATGTTTGTTTTTAGAGAGGGATCGAGCATTTATTAGTAGACAGTTTAGAGAATGGGCTTTGGTGATAGTGAGACTTTGTTTTGTAGAGGAGTGATCAGTATTGTGTGGGTTTGTAGCAGGTGTGTTTTTAGTGGTGGCATCAGCTGTATTAGGATAGCAATCGTGTAGCTGTTCTGTATCATGTTCCTCATCCAGCATGCTAAGAAGGCATTTTGATGGGTCTGCGTGTGTATGTGGTGGAGAAGGTGTTTGAGAGTGAGTTGGTGTGCTGTGTTGTTTTCGTGGTGTAACATTGTTGTGCAGTAGACATGGGGAAGCGAAGTTGTGAGGTGTGGCATGTCGCTTATATGGTTTGCGTGTGTTAAGGGCGGAAGGTGTATGAGTCAGGGGTGGTGGTGCAGCATGTGGGTCATGTAGTAAGTTCTAAATTGTCCAATGGATGAGAGGCGGTTAGAAGAGAGTTGCTGTGTTGCTGTATCTGTGTTAGGTGTGGTGGAAGAGAGAAAGCTTGGCATTGGAGTTTGTTCCTTTGTGTGGTTTGAAAGGTGGGTGTATGTTTGTATTTTGTGATGGTAAGTATTATGAGGTGTTGCGCTTGGAGGATCTTGTTGTGTTGGTGTGTGTGATATGTTTTGTCTTTGAGGAGTAGTGAAAAGGGTTGCTGGTGTATTTGTTTCATGCAATGGATTTGTTTGTATAGTATTGTTTGTGAGAGGAGGTTGTAAGGTAGAGGGGGTGGTGATGTGTTTATGAGTAGAGTGTATGTTGTGTGTAGGAGGGAATGAAGTAGAGGTAAGAGTGTTTGTCTTAGACTGGTTTGTTGCAAGAGTTAAAAAGTGTGGTGCCGTGCAGTGTATGTGTTGTGTGTTCGTGTTATGATGGTAGAAGGAAGAGGAGGGTGTTCGTTGGACAAATGATGGAAGGCTGATTATATGTTTGTTAGTGATAAAAGGTGGTTTGTTAGGAGTAATTAGAGCAGGGAGCATGTGTCTGGATGGGATGTAGTTATGTATGGTGTTGAATGGCGTTGTGTTAGTGATGAGTGGACTGGTTAGTGGTATAGGATAGAGTTGTGTACTGTTTGTAGGTGATGGTGGGTATGTGTAGTAGTTGGGATAGAAGGGTGTATAGATGTGGTTTTGTTGGTTTTGTAGTGTATGCTGGTACATTGGTTTGTGCACAGGGTTTTATGTGGTGTACATTTGGTGTGAGTGTGTTACTATGTTTGTGGATTTGGATGGTGTGGGCTGGGTATAACTGAATGGGAAAATTGGCAGCATTTCTGGCCCTAGTCCCGACCAGTCTCGAACAGCCTCAAACAGGCAACTGCCCTTGTCCTCTCCGTCCTTAAAAGGCTCAAACAGGCAACTGCCCTGTCCTCTCCGTCCTTAAAAGGCTCAAACAGGCAACTGCCCTTGTCCTCTCTGCCCTTAGCCTCGACGCAGAGGCTGAGACTCCCTAAGCCTTGGCCTTTTATAGCCCTATTAATCAGGTGACCCCTTCAGCCAATTGGAACCCTAGCCCTAACACTATCCATTCACAACACCAGCCCTAATATCCAGAACCAATAGGAGACCAGGACCTTACAGCCAATCTGAGCCCTAGTCCAAGCACTCAATCAGGTTCAAAAACCCTAATCTCAATGTCCAAAAGAGGCCTTAGCACTAGCAGTAGTCCCAACCCTAATCCCAGCAACCAATCACACAGGAAGCCCTAGTCCCTACTTCCAATAGAAAGCCTAACCCTAGTCTTAGTCCCACACCTAGCCCAGCAACCAATCACACCAGAAGCCCTAATCGCTACTTCCAATTAAAGGCCTAACCCTACCCCTAGTCCCAACCCTAGTCCCAACAACCATTCACACCAGAAGCCCTAGTCCCTACTACCAATAGAAAGCCTAACCCTAGCCCTAGTCCCAACCCTACATTGATTGAGTCACAGACCCAGAAACCAATGAGAACCCTCAAATTCCCAACCAATGAGGACACTATCCCTAATCCTATAGAAACACCAGATACAACCACCAATCAGTGCACACATGTACCCACCAATAGCAGACTATATAAGGTTCCAGCGACCTCAGACAAGGTTTGCTGGCCAGTGAGTTGGAATCTGCTCCTCTATTCAGAAATCTCCTAGCAGACAGACAGGCTCAATCCACAACTCTGGACTTCTGCAGGTAAGGGCCTAACAAACTGTCCTCTAATAATACTGTTTGTATAAAAACTTTATTCACTCTCCTAGCCAAAAAACGAAATACACAGTCCCTATTAAACACAGTTTAAACAGCTCACAGCAGATTACTGCTGTCTCAGAGCACCCTCTGATGTAGAATATCCCTGTTGCGGGGGGAGGAAAGGGGGGGCTGGTTTCACTGACTTGTTAACACAAAATGGTGGCTGGGAGTGCACTGCTTAACATACAGGTCTTAGCACAGAGCAAAGGAGAAATTTGGAGGGAAAAACTGATAGTCACGGGGAATGAGAGGGAAAAACTACAGAGTTTGGACTGCAAAACCCACAATTCAACAGGTTAAATAGAAGCAGTCACGGGCAGGAAAACCATAAGTTTCAACACAAAACAGGTGATAAATTATGCAATCACGGGCAGGTTAAAACTAACATTTTAAACTGTAACAACCACCGGCAAAGACAGTGAAACAAATTTTAAAAAAGCAGAGATGATGCAATCACGGGTAGGTAAAATCGCTTTTTTACTTTTTTAGGAAAGAGACAGCACTAGTCTGCCTCCTTACCACTTCCTGTACTCTGCTTCACGGCAATCTGGGGCACAGGTAGGTTGCAACTCACAAGATGGAGGAGAATTATTTGGGGTGCACCCAGCAAAGCCTTAAGGGGGCCTGGGCAGGTGTGAGAGGAGGGCTCAGGTTTGCTTGGAGCTGGGGAAACCAATCAGCAGTCCTAGGTCTGCTGGCCTGGGGGTGGGGCTGGGACGGTGGAACTGCTCCTCTATTCAGAAATCTCCTAGGAGACAGACAGGCTCAATCCACAACTCTGGACTTCTGCAGGTAAGGGCCTAACAAACTGTCCTCTAATAATACTGTTTGTATAAAAACTTTACTCACTCTCCTAGCCAAAAAACGAAATGCACAGTACCTATTAAACACAGTTTAAACAGCTCACAGCATATTACTGCTGTCTCAGAGCACCCTCTGATGTAGAATATCCCTGTTGCATGGGGGGGCTGGTTTCACTGACTTGTTAACACAAAATGGTGGCTGGGGGTGCACTGCTTAACATACAGGTCTTAGCACAGAGCAAAGGAGAAATTTGGAGGGAAAAACTGATAGCCACGGGGAATGAGAGGGAAAAACTACAGAGTTTGGACTGCAAATCCCACAATTCAACAGGTTAAATGGAAGCAGTCACGAGCAGTAAAAACCACAAGTTTCAACACAAAACAGGTGATAAATTATGCAATCACGGGCAGGTTAAAACTACAATTTTAAACTGTAACAACCACAGGCAAAGACAGTGAAAGAAATTTTAAAATAAAGCAGAGATGATGCAATCACGGGTAGGTAAAATCGCTTTTTAACTTTTTTAGGAAAGAGACAGCACTAGGCTGCCTCCTTACCACTTCCTGGACTCTGCTTCACAGCAATCTGGGGCACAGGTAGGCTGCAACTCACAAGATGGAGGAGAATGATTTGGGGTGCACCCAGCAAAGCCTTTAGGGGGGCCTGGGCAGGTGTGAGAGGAGGGCTCAGGTTTGCTTGGAGCTGGGGAAACCAATCAGCAGTCCTAGGTCTGCTGGCCTGGGGGTGGGGCTGGGACCGGGGAGCTGCTCCTCTATTCAGAAATCTCCTAGGAGACAGACAGGCTCAATCCACAACTCTGGACTTCTGCAGGTAAGGGCCTAACAAACTGTCCTCTAATAATACTGTTTGTATAAAAACTTTACTCACTCTCCTAGCCAAAAAGCGAAATGCACAGTCCCTATTAAACACAGTTTAAACAGCTCACAGATGATTACTGCTGTCTCAGAGCACCCTCTGATGTAGAATATCCCTGTTGCGGGGGGGAAAGGGGGGGCTGGTTTCACTGACTTGTTAACACAAAATGGTGGCTGGGGGTGCACTGCTTAACATTCAGGTCTTAGCACAGAGCAAAGGAGAAATTTGGAGGGAAAAACTGATAGTCACGGGGAATGATAGGGAAAAACTACAGAGTTTGGACTGCAAATCCCACAATTCAACAGGTTACATGGAAGCAGTCACAGGCAGGAAATACCACAAGTTTCAACACAAAACAGGTGATAAATTATGCAATCACAGGCAGGTTAAAACTACAATTTTAAACTGTAACAACCACAGGCAAAGACAGTGAAAGAAATTTAAAAAAAAGCAGAGATGATGCAATCACGGGTAGGGAAAATCGCTTTTTAACTTTTTTAGGAAAGAGACAGCACTAGTCTGCCTCCTTACCACTTCCTGGACTCTGCTTCACGGCAATCTGGGGCACAGGTAGGCTGCAACTCACAAGATGGAGGAGAATTATTTGGGGTGCACCCAGCAAAACCTTAAGGGGGCCTGGGCAGGTGTGAGAGGAGGGCTCAGGTTTGCTTGGAGCTGGGGAAACCAATCAGCAGTCCTAGGTCTGCTGGCCTGGGGGTGGGGCTGGGACTGGGGAGCTGCTCCTCTATTCAGAAATGTCCTAGGAGACAGACAGGCTCAATCCACAACTCTGGACTTCTGCAGATAAAGGCCTAACAAACTGTCCTCTAATAATATATACTTATATGTTTCTTGAGTACCGTGCTTGGGTGATGATGATTCCCAGACAGGGTACAGGGTAGGTGCAACGCCCACAGGTAAAAACTGATGTGTGTAAATAAAGACCAGCAAAATAAAAAAATCATCAGGATGGTTTGTGCTCCAGTGTTGTAAGTATATTTATTGCAATATCAGCAGCAAAAAAGATGCGTTTCGGCTCTAACACAAGCCTTTTTCCAAATTATATTACAACAGTCCACCATATTTTTCAGTGTTTTTGCATTATCCACTGTGAAGAAGGACTATCTTACAGTCATAAAGATAGAAGAAATACATATAAATATGGCACAAAGATCAACGATAAATTCATTCATGCCACCTAAGATAATTATTCATCAAAAACACAATACAGCCTACATTAATTCACCTGTAATCAAATCTTAAGTTTCAAAAGAAGCAATGATTATAGAACGTAATATAGTGAAGAATGGGAAAGAACTCATAAGAAATCTAATCTCTATCTGTTTTATCACTCTGACCACTGGAAAAGATTAAATCTCAAATACATTTGATCCCTCAAAGTCTAAAACAATACATGTGCACTGATTTTGTGTAATAGTGGCACAACCATAATTCACAAGTAATGATGCCCAAATGGGCATGTGTAGGTATAATCCATAATACACATATATTTAATGGTACTCTTGGTGACCACTTCCAGAGCTTATGTTGTATAGTATTATGTCAGTTGATTGTATCACATGCATAGGAATAGGCACTCAAAGCAAAACAGTGCGGTAGGACCCTTTGATGGAACACTTTTCAGTTCATCTGTTCTCTTTAGTTATGTCACTGTGCTCACTAATAAGATTCGAGTTAGTTATACCTTCACTAAGCATCAAAATTAACATTTTGTGACATGTAGTCAATTAGTTAATTCATTGTTCATGAGGCCCGAGTGGGCAAAGTCTTCATAGGCTTTTATCCAATTCATAACGCTTCACATGGATGTCTTTTTTCCGGGGTTAACTTTCGTCCTGAAAGAGGAAATAAAAATAACTGTGATGTAACCAAGGATTACAAACTGTAAAAGGCATTTCACAGCCAATGTTAGCCAAATCAAACTAAATTAAGTAGTCTTCTTCATACTGTTCATATATAGACTGCCAATTCCTCATCACTATTCAATGCCACAGGGGTCTCAGTTTGAAGCTCAATGATATACAGTGATTCCAGAAGCCTAAGTTCTTTAACTCTGTTATCGTCTCTCTGACTGTATTCTATTTTATAAAACACAAAAAAACTGTAACAAACTTCTATTGTTTCGGAGTTCTCCCTGAAATGACTCGCCACGGGATATGTCTTGTCTTGACTGTGTATGGCATGCATGTGCTCTAAATTTCTCTTCCTTACAGGAAGATGTCATCAGATAATATCAAATACATCAAAATGTCTGCTACTGAATAAATATGCTCTCCTCAATGCATAAGGAAAAAGCAATCCACAGTAGAATGGTTTCTGACATTGATCTCTCTCACCACCTTTACTCTCTGGTGTGGATCAACTTAATAACAATTAAATAGACTTGGGGCACACACTATGTGTGTGCATTAAAGATATATTTAATTACACCATTCAATTGTTACTGTAGCTGCCAACATTTGTATAGCATTTTTTATTTATATTGTACTTATTTTGTTTGGAGTTTTTGGAAAGCACCACAAAAAACCTTGTAGGAGCCTTACAGCGCTTTGAACCAGATTCCTTGAAGGAAGTTCTAGACCATTGGCGACAACAGTTGGAAATTAATAATATAATTAACTGATAGAATCCTACAGCCATTTATGCTGATACAAAAGTGAAAAGTTTTTTTAAAATCAGCAGGCGAAAAGAGCTGTAGCTGGTTTTAGGTATCTAAATGACAGGCTCCGTGCCCTCATGGGGAATTGAGGCAAGAGTCTGAAACAGCTAACTGAAATGGGTTTACCAACAGGGTGACTAAATTTGGAAAACTAAAGACCCTGGACATTTCCCAACCTAGAAGGACTACAATTTTACATCAACTGAGGGGCACTTAATGACAGCACTCATCAACACAGAAACACAGACAACGAGGCACTATGGAGATAAATTAAATGCCATTTTTTAAACCTAGAATCATACTTAGTAATTACATTGTTTTCTTTTCTGATAGGAACCACACACTAGTCCTGTCTTCGAACACATAAAAATGCGCCTTACAATGTTTTGAGTCTACCCTACCTGAAAACTGGGACACAAGACAAATTTGCAGAAATCAACTAGGACAGAGGGTGAAAAAAAATGGGTCTGTCATGAAAAATACAGGACGCCTGATCACCCTACCATAAAAGGATCACATTTTGATTGCATGCGGTGCCATTTTTGGAAGAGGCGGCTTCTGTCTCATGACCCATTTGGATCAATGCACACCACATGAAATTGCACTGTATGCTTTGCCAAATAGCAATAACACAGTACTCTTAAACAAAATGTGGTATTGGACATCATACTGTGGAATATACTACCGTTCCTTTGTTGGGCAGTCCAAAGTCACATGATGTTGTGCAACCCCCTAAATCAACAGGCTATATTTTTCACACAATTAAAATCCCAAAAGAACTGGGGTTTTTTGTGGTTTTTTAAGGTCTCCTCTCTTTGTTAGAAATTAGAATGAGCCTAGCCTTTGAATGCTGAAGCAGCTTTGTTCTGCATATGACGCTGAAAAAAACATGTATATACTAAGACAAAAAAATTACACCAGTGTTTTATTCTTGCAGTTTTTTTATCGCGTGAACTCGGCCCAAGGGCATTGGAGGGCTTTACATAAACACCAACTACATTATGAAAGATTAGAATCACTTTTGAGGCACATGGGGGTTAAGTGATTTACCCAGACTCACAGAATATAAGCTGACGCCGGGGCGCGAACCGGGTTCTTCTGTTTTTACGTCGGTAGGCCTGGCCATAACTTCACATCCGCTCCCGAACAAACCGAAATAAAAGAATAAAGCATTTTCATTACACGTAGGTAAACAAGTATTGTCTGGTTATTAACAGAACAATCTCGTCGCCTTCTGACTTACAATTTTGCTCGTGAAGGGCAGGCTGCCTCTTTTGGACGGTTTCCCATTAGTCACGCTTGGGCAGTCACCTGAATTATTTCCCCCATGCTTCCAACTTAGTCGAAATGAACCATTTCAGCGGCGATAATTAGAAATTCTGAACAAAGATAAGTCAATTAAGTTCATCGAATCAAAATATAGCCCAGATGCCGTCCGGTCTCTTACTTTGCAATGCATGTAAGTTTATTTCAAGGGAGCAGGACCTATGTCAAAAGCTGAAATTTAAAACTAAAACTACATCACTGAGAGCCTGAGGAAGCAGCATTCTTCCTCTCTCTCCCACATTTTAAAAACGAGGAAAACTCCTCTTCCCTTTATTCATTGTGGCGATGTCTGTAATGGTTTGTTGCTGTCCTACCTTGCTTGGGAGCCCTACGCAAAATCCTTCACGCAACTTGAAGAATACGGAGTGGGGCGCATTTCAGCGAGGGAAGTCTAAGCAGTAACAAAGAGCGGACACAGCTATTCAACTATACAACCTAGATCTTGAACCTAAAAGTCGTATCTAAGACTTGCGGGAGTTTTCAAAAGTTTAATAGAGTGACATTACATCAGATTTATAAACTTTAAAAAATGCAAAAATATTGTGAAAATCAAATACGCTTAGAAGGCCAGTCCAGAAAGAAAACGAAAATGTTTGTTTCTTCAGAGGCCTGGTCCTCAGAGTGCTAAATCATCAGGACCTTTCATGCAGCATTATTAGAAGAACTAACGGGCTCTATCCTTGCTTCCAGATTGGCCTTCCCCTAACACAAGTCTACAATCTTAAATGCACAGAAGCACGAGACGTCATCACCCAGATGATTCCTGCTGAGAGGGAGACACGTCGATCAGCGCTCAATTAACCCCCAGAGGTCGCTTCTGATTGTTTACATTCGGCTACAGCTGTGCGTTGCTCACCCCGCTGGTTGAAAAACCTTAAATGTGATGGATTTATTTTCGCGCTATCGGCCTTTCTTTGTTCGAAAAGAACAGGTTCACACACAAGAAATTCAAAGAATGTACTCTAACAGTATACATATGGGGGCTTATTTACAAGGCCCTTGCGCCACTTTTGCGTCATTTTTAACATGCGAAAATTGACGAAAAAGTGGCGCAAGGGGCTTGTAAATCTGCCCCATAGTGTCACCAAATATATGATGAGATGGGACTACGGGGCATATTAGCAAGAACGGCGTTAAAATTATCGCCGCTTTAGCGGCAGGAAACTGCAGCTAAAGCGGCGATAATAGGCTTGATAATATGCCCTTCCATGTTCTGCTGTGATCCTGGGCTTCTATTGGAATTGTCAAGGGCATATTATCAAGCTCATTATCGCCGCTTTGGCGGCAGTTTCCTGCCGCTAAAGCGGCGATAATTTTAACGCCGTTCTTGCTAATATGCCCCCTAGTTTCTCTTACTGAAATATGACGTGAGAGTGGACACTTTCTGTTGTGATAACAGAAGAAATGTATCTCTTCACTTAACACATAGCAATGCACCAGATTAAGGCAAAATAATTACATTTCACAAATGCATTTGGAAAAATGCGTTTTTATCATATATGTAAAGATGAAGTCATTTCGAAATTTAGGTTCAGACATTTCCAAGTGTACTTTTATGTTCAAAGTAGGTAGCAGGGAAATGAAGTGATATTAAAATTCATATGTATTACTCGGTCGAAAATTAAATGCATACGTGCATAAATAGAAATATTTATATTTCATATAAGTGAAAAATAATTGTCAAGAAACAATTTGTGATTCAATTTCTCAGAAATGGAACTATAACCCATCGATACTCTAATGTCACTTTTTAAAATTATATCGTTGAATAGCACAACCAAGCTCAAATATGACCAATGACTTCTTACAATGATTGTGGATGAATGTTGGTGCGCAAGTGGACATGTACCAGTGACGTATGTAGCTTGTTGACGTTTATGTCCCTGATACTTGTCTCATGATGCAGCTTGCAGTGCTGCTCTCTTGTGCTGTTTTTTTTTCTTTCTCCGGTTGTTGAGTGTGTTGTTGGTTCCATTTTACAGTAGTTAGACTGGCAGTTGGCCTTTGGGACTCATCAAGTGGTCTCAGAAGCAAGTCAGTTGAACAATATTTGAAAGTCATGTGATTTCAAGTGAAGCTGTTGAGGGACAGGAGTCCTCTGATCAGCTGTGTTGATGCAGTGGTGGAAAAAAATCTCCATCAGGTCATTTGGAGCGTTCTATTTCAGAATATTGTCAGCCAGTACTTAATGTGTAAAAAAAATAAGTGCCAGGGCCCTCGTCAAGCGGCCACTGCAGCTTGCACCACCCATTGCCCCTACCAGCGCTGCCAATGACACTATCAACACAACTACCAACCACCACACTCTTACAAGTGTATCAATTCAGACT